>PVKA01003136.1:0-114235 GCA_004027165.1 Ctenomys sociabilis | reverse complement strand
CTTCTTAGTGGTTTCAGTTAATCAATGTGACTGTCATAGACATACACTATATATATATATATATATATATATATATATATATATATATATATATACAATTGTTTCAGAAACAGAAGAGTGGAGCAATTTATAATAACTGTATCTTGTCATAAATAATATACAAGGGCCAGCAAGATAGTTCAGTGGACTAAGTGCCTGCTGAGCAAGCACAGGGACTGGGGTTGGATCCCCAGAGCCACATGGCTCACTCCCCACCCTTGCTCCTGGTGCACTGAGCTGGTGACCCAGTCCAGGCATGGTGGATAACGCCTGTAATCCCAGCGTTGAGGAGGCTGAAAACAGGAGTACAATTACGAGTTTGAGCTACCTAGAGACCATGTTCCAAACACATAAATAATATACAGTCCTAAAATGTAACAAAATCATGTTCACAAAACTATACTTTTCAGCCCGGGCGTGGTGGCGCAGGCCTGTAATCCCAGCACTCGGGAGGCTGAGACAGGAGGATTGTTGTGAGTTCGAGACCAGCCTGAGCTACAAAATGAGCTTAAGGCCAGCCTGAACTGCATAGTGAGACCCTGCCTCAAAAAGACAAAAAAAAAAAAAAACAAAAAAAAAAAAAAAAAACTATACTTTTCTGTTTTGTTTGTTTGTTTTGAGATAGGGTCTCACTAGATAGTTCAGGCTTGTCTTGACCTCACTATGGAGGCCTTAAACTTGTGGCAATTCTCCTGCCCCAGCCTCTCAGCGGCTGGGATTACAGATGAGTAGCACCATGCCCAAATTTCTTAATAACTGTAATACTCTTAGGGTTTAAGAAAAGACTCACTGATAGTTTTGAGATATTGATCTTTATGGTATTTGGAAGTGTTAAATTTTTAGTTTTCTTTCTCCCTCTCCCTCTCCCTCTCCCTGTGGATTAAAATAGAAAGATTATGATTTCTTCTACAAAGAAATCAAGAAGGAAAATGAAATAAAATTTTAGGTTTCAAACTTCCTTTTCTCTAATGTTCATAAAATAATGTACTATAGAATTCTTGAATTGCAAGAATGCAGGAGTTTTGTCCTTTCTCCTTCTTCCCAAAGCCCTACCTTGAGTAAGTAAATCAGATCCTGACATGTGTAAGACAATCAGCAAATGTGTGTGAAAGGAACCAATGAATGCAGACATTGGTGGTGTCTACCAAATATGGACTGTAGTAACACAGCACATTGTTACTTCACAAAAAGCTGGTATTGTCATACCAGTATGAACCTCCTGAAACACAAATCTGAAAGCCTGCTCCTTCTGCATGATCCACTACACATTGTCCTGACATCTCTGACACCCCTAACTTTCCATCTTTCTGCAGCATATTCATAGCTCTTCGAGCCCTGTAGCCTAACATCAGCTCCTCTTCTGATGCTACCTCGCTGTGTTCTGAGCCTAATGGAGCACATTTCACACTTCTGTGCCTTTTGGCACATCTTTCTGGCCATTCTTGTATTTCATCTCTGATGAAAAAGTTTCCTCTTCTCGTTTCATGCTCAAAAAATAAACTACTTTTCTGTTAATTTGATGAAAAATTTTTAGGAGTTATACACATTTTTTTTTACACATTTAAAATCATGTTAAGTGCCAGCCAAATATCTCAGCAGATTAAAGCATCTGCAAGCAAGTGCAGGGGCTGGGGGTTCGATCCCCAGGCTTGCCATGAACTCCCCACCAGGGTGCACTGAAAGAGCAATTGAGACTGGGTGTGGTGGTGCATACCTGTAATCCCAGCTCTTTGAAGGCTGTAAACAGGCAGATCACTGCTAGTTCAATCTAGTAGTGAGACCCTGAACACCCTATAGAACTTTCCCTAAAATATCAAAACACGTTGTGTTATAATTTTTGAGTCACTTGTCAGTCACAATTTGGTGAATTTAAGAAACAGAGGATATTGTGTTTTATTGACCTATAATTTTCTTGTTTCCATTGTTCTTTCTTCTTTCCTGATGTTTCAAGTTTTCTTCTTACATTAATCCGTCTTTTTATTCTTGCTCTTGATGTTCTGACACATTTGGGCGTTGTTGACCCTCAGTGTATTGTTCTTCGCCAGGATAACTCTTTTCTTTTTTGGTGTTTTTGAAACAGGTCTTGATCTGTAGTCCAGGCTGCCTTGAGCTCACTATGCAGCACAGGCTGCTTTTGAAATCACTCCAATCCTACTGCCTCAGCCTCTGAGTGCTGGGCTTACAAGCATGCTCCACCATACCTGGCCTAACTAATTCTTACGGACAGCAAACAGTTCACATCTGTAACACCAGCCAATCCTAGAAATTCAAATTCCTAATAACAGATTTGTCAGGCCCTCACACTGTGGGCCATTTGTCCAGGTTCCAGATAGCTATAGATATTCACACTCTCCAAAGCTCATGAAGTTTGTGATAACCAACCTAAAAGTCCTCACCCATTCAGTTTCAGTCCTCCTTTCAGGTGCCATGGTAGAGGCCTTTGTGCACATTCCTCTGCCCCACTCTGCTCCTGATGGAGCCCTGTGCTGCCCCTCTTAGTTTGCCGAGCACCTGTTTCCAGCAAATTGTGAGTGTAAGACATCCCCCAGAGTAACAGTCATTTTTCTGTCATTTACTAAGTCTTATGAAAAGGAACCCTAGATATCCTTAAAACATTTAAAAGATTGAAACAAAGCTTTCATAAGCAGGGAGAGGAGGAAGGGTTGGAGGGAGGAAAGGGAAATGAAGAGAAAAGAGTCGAGATATATCATGTACAGGTTCAGATTACCTCTGATGAGTGTGGCCATTATGTATACCTAAAATGTACCAATAACACTAATTAACTAAAAAAATTCTTTCCTCTTTTTGATGAGGATGGATAATGGTTTGCCAATTTTATTTATTGTTTCAGAGAGCCAACTTCTCAATTCATTGATTTTTGTACTATTTTCTTAGTCTCTAGTGCATTAATTTCTACTCTTACCTTTATAGTTTCCTCCCTAACATAAGCTTTGGGTTTGATTTATTCTTTTGTTGGAAGTTCGAGATTCGTCATACAGTTGCCTATTTTAATGCATTGTTTTCCTGATGTGGGAATTTATTGCTATAAATTTCCCTCACAGGACTCCTTTCATTGCATCCCAAGCTTTGATATTTTGTGTTGGCATTATCACTTAGCTGCATATACTGTTTAAGTGGTTCTTCAATTTTCTCTGTGACGCATTGGTTATTCAGAAGGGAGTTATTTGATTTTCAGTAGTTGTTGTTATTTCTTTTGTCATAGATTTTCAGTTTTATGGTGCTATGGTCAGATAGTTTGCTTGGGATGATTCCAGTTCCTCTACATTTACCTAAGTGTGTCTTGATAATATAATGCCTATTTTGGAGAACACCTCATATACAGCTGAAAAAAAGTATACTCATGTTTTGGGGGTAATATTTTGAAGATGTCTGCCAAGTTCATTTGTTCTCAGGCTTGGTTTAATTTTGATATGTATTTATTGTTTTTTTTTTTTTTTTTTTTTTTTTTTTTTTTTTTTTTTTTTTTTGTCTAATAGATCTATTTGTGACAGTGGGGTAATAATATGCCCCATTACAATTTTGCTGGTCCTTAATTGGATTTTCATGTTGGTTAATATTTGTTTTATGTAGTTAGGAGTGCTGGTGTTTGGTGCATATATACTTATGGTTGTTATCTCTTCTTTAAGTTTTCTCTTAACAAGTACATACTGACCTTCCTTGTCTCTTTTGATCAGTTTTGGCTTACTGTTGACATTGTCTGCTGGGATGAGGGGGATAACTCAGTGGAATAAGTGCTTGCCTGGCAAGCACAGGGTTCTGAGTTCGATCCCTGATGACAAAAAAAGGGGAAAGTCTTACATTGTCTGCAAATAGAATAGCTACCCTTGTTTTTTTCTGGGCTCTTGTAATAGGAAGAATTGTTTTCCTTCCTTTGATTTTTAATCTAAATTTCTTTTTGGGTTAAATACATTTCTTGAAAGCAGCATATTGTTTGACCTTGTTTGTTTTTTTGAGGTTGAGGATAAAACTTTATTGGAAAGAAAAGCTTCTGTCAGAGAGGGACAGAAGGGGGACCTGAGTGAGTTGTCCCAGAAGCTGCCTCTTTCAGGGTATTTTTATAGGGAAAAACCATGCGGGACTAAGGTAGAGAAGGAGTCTCTCTTAGGTGGATGTGGGGTGGGACAAAACTATGGACAACCAATGAGCACCATTTTTCAGGTAAAGTTGATTAGGCCCAGGACCAAATGGGGAAGTGCAGGCATGAATAGGGATAGGGTCTCTTCCTCTTGGGGGTTGGGCTAGTGACTCACTTGGGTCTTTTCAGGTGATCGCTACCTATTTAAATGGCTGTGGTCGACAACTTCTTTGAATAACTCACTATTGTTGTGGAATGCTGGACTGTGATGGATTGTGTTGTTGAGTTCAAGCACCTAAGTTAGTTGAATGACAATGGAGTGCCCACCTTTGACAGGTGTAGACAAAGGAAGGGGTGTAGAAAGAAAAACTCATGATGTGTGTGTATAGACAGTACAGTTGGGATAGATAACGCTGTGCTTCTACATAATTCTATGAGAGGCAAGATTTGCACTAATGGTGGTTGGACAGGATATTATGTTGGCTTCTAGTACTATGGTCATCCACTAGGAAAATAATTATTGAATTTTTTATATAATTCAGGTATAAAAAATAAGTAAACAGCTATACTCTTAATTTACTGATAAGTGACATTTGCTATAACAATGTCTGTAAGTATAATATCATGTATGCACCTTGTACGATACCAATACAGTATGAAAACAGTTTGCAATGTATTAATTTATTGAATCTGTCTTATTAAGGTGTTGTAAAACTGTCTGATTGATATTTGTACTTCAATAAAATTAATAAATAAAAAAATAGAATATCAATCCTCGGTGCTACTCTTTTAGCATTTGCTTGGCCTTTAGGTCCGGTTCACAGCAGGAGCCTCCAGTCATTCCCAGAGTTGCAGAAATCTTGTTTCCTGTATTATCTCTTTCCAGGGCCTGGCCCTGCCTGACTGCCTAAAAATATTTCTATCTGACTCCACTGCCTACAACACTCCCTGCTCTGAAGAAGTAACCTGAACTGCTGTGAGGGATTTGGGCGATGACCGCTCTGGCTTCTTCACGCTGAAAGGGGTTGTAGTTGTGAACCGGCAGTCAGATATATTCTTCAGAGGTTCTACCTGGAGGCCCTTAATAGATGACAGGCATTTTCATTACAGCTTTGATTCTGCAGAAGACAAAGGCAAGGAAACAAATAATCATATCAACAGGATGACTATGAAAAAGACAAGTTAGATATCTCTTAAATATCGGGTTTAATCCTTTTTTAAATCTTTTATGGCCATTTTGTATAGTTTCAAACAAACTGATATATATATATATATATATATATATATATATATATATATATATATTTTTTTTTTTTTTTTTTTTTTTTTTTTTTTTTTTTTTTTTTTTTTTTTTTTTTTTGTTATTATTGGGGCACATGAATTGCCAGAAGTAGGGAAAACACCAAGTACTCTCCAGTTTTTTTATTATGAGACACCTCAACTGAGACCAACTAATTTTTGTAAACCCTTTTTACTTCTGTAGTTGTGTTAGATACTGAGGTCCACTGAACAATATATATACAAAAATCTGGTGGGTCCCAGTTAAAGGAATCTTAATCTAGCATATTTGTTATAGATTTTACCTGCACGATTACCTGGGTTTTGGTATCTTCTAGGAAAGAACAAATTTTTTGAGAAATTGGAGCACATCAAAGCATGAACATTTGAGCTAACAAGTCCATTTATAAACTTTTTGAGAAAGCAATAGTAACTTACTGGCTCTTACACCTCTGCATTTCAAACTGGAGTCTGACAGTTTGTTGTAAGTTTTTCTAGCGTTAGTTAAGTGACATCACACCTGTGTTAACTATGAGCATGAAATTCCTGAGTTACATCAGAAATCAGCCAGATTAACTTATGCATTTATCATGAAATACACAGCATTCAGTCAGATTAAACCAATGAAATACATTTTAAATCTTGTACATGAACAAAAATATTTTACATTTGTAAAATGTCAGTCTCAGCATCCTCTTGATTAGTAAGCAACCTGAAGATATTGTAGTATCTATCTCAGTTATAGCTAAAGCAAGATGTCTTTTAAAGTCTGTTTTTATTGAGGTACAATGACTAGAAGGAAAGTCAGGGTTGGAGAAGGGAAAAGAGACTTGTGCCAATGTCCAGCAATAGGCTGGGTTACTTTTCCCTCTATAGTCACGATTACTCCGGGCTCCTCTGATGAGATGACGGGAAGAGACTGTCTGTCCCGAGGGAGGGGGCGGCCCAGGGCCCTTCAGTCCTACTGGACCCAGTGAGGAAGCCGAGTCTGAGCTCTGGGGCCTCCGCCTCAGAGTGCAGCCTCACTCCAGTGGCTGCCTTGGCAGTTAGGGTGTGGCTGTGGGCCCCTTGAGGCATCCCTCTTATGCTGTCGTGGCTTAGGACAGCAGTGGCAGATGAACCTCATCGTCACTGAGCTCTTTTTGGAGCCAAGAGAATCAGACTTAGGGTCAGGTTTGAGGCTGCAAAGGCAGCCATTTTTTTTTTTTTTTTGTCTCCTTGTTTTCTTTTCCTGGTTTTCTCCCAGTTCCGATTATAGGACATTTAAATAGTTCCTACCAAAGTATCAAATGAGTTGTCAGGAGCAAAAGCTATATTTTGTAGCTCCTGATGTGTAAGAGTAATCTGTCCCTCTAATTAGCATCTCAGGAGGTATGTTTTACTAGTGAATCTACTAAACATTACAAGAAATTAGAGGCGTATGTATCTTTCTCCTAGTAAAATAGCTAAAATTTAAAATAACTAGAAGGCTTGGTTCTAGTTTCTAGACCTTTCAGAATACACACTTGAACGAAAAATGTCCTTTCCCGTTTCTCTGCATGGCCTGCCATCAGGCCAGCAGGGGTCTGACCGCTTGGCTCCAGTGAGAACTGGAAGTTCCACTGATTGTCTATCTCTTGGCTCTTTAAAATTAACTCTTATTTATTTCCAAATGCAATGGTAGCTTGAAATGCTGCCTGTCTTTCCATAAACATCAAAGCCTGGTTTAAGATTAATGTTATATCTTTTTAATCACTTTTATAAATTTGAATAAATCCTCTAAAGACATCAATGTACTTATCAGGGTCACCTAAGGCACATGAACTCTGGAAGTACCAAATTGTTTCTTTTAAAGGATATTGTCCTTGAAAAGCTGAAAAGATTCAGCTAAGAATGGGTGTAGTCCTGTAGAGGCCTGGATTACAGCTGTCCACACCCTCTAGACTAGAAAGGCAAATAGGGAAACCTCACTTTCAGTGTTGGTGGGCCAGGCTGTGCCTAATGCTGTCTTGTCCTCAGGCTCCGAGATAGTGAGGCCTGAGGCACCTGAACAGCCTGGTTCTCCTGTTGCTCATATCTACACTCCTAAAACTTTATTAAATAGCAATATCTCTTTAAATACAAAGCTGAAGACATTTTTACCATTTTCCTTTTTACATTATCTTTTTAGTTATAAAATAGCATCATAATTGATATTTTCCTCTGCATTCCATTTGGATTCTTCCAGTGCTTAATGAAGTACGCTCTAAAGGAGTAAGACTTTCAACTGTGAGATCCCTATATCTGAAATACAGTAAGAACCTTTAGGGTGTTCCCCTTCCTTTCTTCTGATTGATTCCCTCCCCCAAGGCGTCCCTTGAGTAACCCCTCCAGAGCAGGTGGCCGCTCCTGTTGGAGAGCAGGGAGACCAGGTCCCACCAGCCTATCCGCCCTCTAACTGGTGCAGATTCTTGTTTCCTGAACATCTCACAAACCCTTCACTTACTCTTACTGACGATTTGTGAATATGCTACGATTGTTCTGGTGACCAGAATATCTGCAGAAGGAAGCATAACTGACATAAAAGGTCAATTAGAGGTGAGCAACTCTCAGGCTATAAAAATTACTCCTAGAGACTGATAGAACCATTGACTGGAGGGATTTGACCCGCTCGCCGAGCCAGTCTCCAGACACTTGATTTTCATCTGATCACCTAGATAATATTTTTAGCAACTAAACAAGATTTAACCTTGAAGCTCACAGGTGAAACTTATTTATCATCTAGTAATCACATTTTACATGTTGATAAAAACATTTTACTTAAGCTGACAAAAACCTTATTTTTAGTTAAAATGTAAGGCACACATATAAAGCACTTTCCCCTGATAACCACTATTGTAAGCTGTCTCAGCATAATTTCTGAAAGAGTGATTCATTAACTTATTTTACTGAAAAGCTTAGGTAAAATTCCTAGTTTACTAGCAAAAAGAGAGAAAAAGTACAATAGGTAAGTGGAGATCTCTCAGTGGTCAGGAGCCAATTTCCACCAAGGAACCTTCAGGTTTGGCGCCTTCTCCCCTCAGGCATTTTCGGTTTCTTTTAGCCCACACAACCAGAGAGCTCTCCAGAAAGGAACCCAGCAGTTTCTCTGGTCAACATTCCATCAGCCGTAGGCTTCAATGGGGATTTACCAAAGAACAGCAGGGGAATCCTGTCCTCTGCTTTGAAGAGTGGCAGCTGCTCTAAGAGCATTTACAGGCTGGCAGAGTAACCACTGTTTGTCCAAGTTCTATAAGGGATAATTAAAAGCCTGAATAAGATCACTTAGCTTTAATATCCACGACTTACCTCAGATGTACCTAAATGATAACCAGACCTAGGAAAGAAGATTGAATCCTCTCTCACACTAAACGTGTTTTGGTCCCATAAGTGTGCTGCTTTTGGAGATAGTTCCTTCTGGTGTCACCCAGAAGTCGGTTCTCTCCACTGTGTCTCAGGTGCAGCCTCCCGAAGGAGACCTGCCCAGAACACTAAGCTGGGACATGGCTTTTATATGTGTTCTCCTGGATGGGCATAGTCCTCTTTGTCTCATCTGAGCCAGAGACAGGGTATGTGTCCTTTTTCTAAAGTGACTTTCCTATCTTTGGCGTTAACAAACGCTCATTTTCTAAGGGCTTCGCTTAGCTAGAACAGTCAGAGTTTTCCTAATTTTACTTGCTTTTAAAAAAGGAAAGTACGAAGAGATGGGAAAATTAGGAGTAAAGTCAAAAGAAGGAAACTGAAACAGAGCAGGCCTGACATTTCCTCTAGCATGTAGAGGGGATCAGAACCAGTGTATCCTAGTGAAATCTGTCCTCCAAGTCTTTGAGAATGGTTGCTGACCTAGTGTCATTTAGTTGTTGAAAGGAGTCCCGTGTTTCATATACAGGCATGTATATTTCCTAAGTCTGAGCTATATTTAAAGGTCCCATTTCAGCCGGGCGTGGTGGCCTGTAATTCCAGCACTCGGGAGGCTGAGGCAGGGGGATTGTTGTGAGTTTGAGACCAGCCTGAGCTACAAAGAGCTTAAGGCCAGCCTGAACTGCATAGTGCGACCCTGTCTCAAAAAAAAGACAAAAAAAAAAAAAAGTCCCATTTCACCATTTACATGAAATCCACTAGGAGTCTTATTAACATCACTCCCTCTAGAGCTATTGTCTAAATTCGAGGAAGGATAACATTTTCATGTTTTAATTTAGATTTACCAACATTTTGACCAACATTTTAGCAAAACCATGAGACAAATCACAAGCAATTGTAAGCAATTTTAACAGTACTATGAAACAAAACTATGTGAGGCAAAACATGAACAATTATGAGCAATGGGCAAAGACATAAACATTTGAAACATAAAAATGTGTTACCTAAGCAAGTCCCAATCCAGAATTTGTAAAAGAAAGGCAAACTCATACTTCTGCCCAATGATCTCAGTGGACGATCTCCAAATGATACAGGGAAGTAAAACTCCTGACCTGACCTGGATGAGTTCGTGTTCTCTAAAACCAAAGAATGAATTTTAGGAACAAAGGAAGGTTGAGGATAAAACTTTATTGGAAAGAAAAGCTTCTGTCAGAGAGGGACAGAACGGGGGCCCAAGCGGGTGGCCCTGATCTTGTTTCTTGATCCATTCTGTTAGTCTGGTGAGTTGAGACCATTTACATTGATGTTTACCTCTGTTATGTATAATCTTTTTCAGGTTATTTTCCTGTTGTTGGGTCCCTGTTTTCCTCCTTCAATTCCTAATCCAAAACTGGGTATCTCAGATAAATATACACTTCTCAGACGAGGAAATACAAACAGTAAATATATGAATAAAAACTGAACATCATTGGTCATTTGAGAAATGCAAAGTTAAAAAACACTGAGATTCTATAACAGTCCAGAAAGAGGGACTAACATTAAAAAAAAATCAACTAATTACAAATGCTGTAGGGGATGTGGGGAAAAAAGAAAACCTTCTCTACTGTTGGTGGGAGTGTAGACTGGTGCAATTACTGTGAAATTATTGTGGAGATTCTTTAAAAACTAGGACTAGAGGTTCCATTCAACCTAGCTATTCTCTTTCTGGGTATCTTCCCAGAAGACTTAAAATATCAAATCATAGCATATATGTGTACCTGTAGTTATGGAGGCATGATTTGTAATAGTTAAATCTTGGAAACAACCCAAATGCCCATCAGCCAAGGAGTAGATAAAAAAGATGTCCTTCCCTACAGTACAGTACTACTCAGCCATAAGAAAGATAAACTTGAGACTTTTATAGGTAAATGGACACAACTTGAGACCACACTCATAAGTGAAACAAGTCAGACCCCCACATGTAAGCATATTTCTAGAGTAAAATGTATAGTATTGTGAATTGGGAAGAAACTGTTCAAAAGAAAAGAAACTGATCAGCTAGTTTATTTCAGCTCACAAAAGAAAAGTTTCAGCTAATATTGTTTAGACAATATTTCATGCCTGTATCTTGTAGCTGAGTAACTACTGTGAAGATAATATGCAATGTATTAATTTTTATTACTGTCCTATTAGCCTTATTTGAAATTGTTTTATTTTTATTTCTATTCTTTTTTTTTCTCTTTAAAATAAAACACGCACAATACAAATTTTTAAAACTCTTTACTAGTTCCTTTTGTTTACAGAGCTTCCCCGTAGCCACTGGTTTAGGACTGGTCTGCTGCCGATACATTGTTTTCCTTCAACTGTGCCCTCACTTTCTTTCCATTCCTGAAATATTTTCACCTTGACTTTGGCCTCTCAGTTCTTTTCTTCCATCACTTGAAAAATATGGTACTACTTCCTTCTGAAAAATAGAATTTAGTACTTTTGTTCTGATACTTGTTGCAGAGTACTGTAACTGTTTCCTATGCACTTGTGTTTTCCACAGAGCTTGGATTCTTTGAGATTTTTGTTCAAGTACAGCTTCCTGTGCCATAAAAAGAACAAATTCATTCTGAAAAATAAACTTGAGTTATTTGTAGCAAATAGATCACCTTGAGAACACAGTATTCAGTGTTCTGAAAATCATACATGAATTCTCTTACATGAGACACCTGAAAATATGTAAAGAGCTAAACAAAAGATAAATAGTAGGGCTGTTAAGGTCTCCTGTTAAGATTGTGGTATTTGATATTAGATTTTTCATGTTCATTAAGATTTGTCTTATACAGTTGGGTGCTCCAGTGTTTGGTGCAAAAATATTCATGAGTGTTACCTCTTCCTCTTCAATTTTTCCCCTAACCAGTATATTGTGGCCTTCTTTATTTCATTTGATCCTTCTTGGTTTGATGTTGAGACTGTTGCAGAACAGAATTGCTACCCGTCCTTTTTTCTGTGGTGCTGGGGCATGTAGTATTGTTTTCCATCCTTTGACTTTGAGCCTGTGAATGTCCATTTGAGTTAAGTGTGTTTATTCTATACAGCATTTGTTGGATTTTGTTTTCTAATCCACTGTGCCAGTCTCTTTCTTTCCATTGGTGAATTGAGTCCACTTACATTGATGGTTATAATTGAGATGTTTTGACTTACAATTGACAAGTTATTTACCTGTTTATTCCTTTTTGTCTTGTGTTTAATTGTTTGCCCTTTTTAGCGGGTTTCTTCTGTTCCCATCAGTGGAGTTCTGGTTACTTTGCTCCCTCTCTAGAACATCTTTCAGTAGTCTGTGTAGGGATGGTTTTGTCACCATGAAATTCTTTAGTTGTTTTTTGTCATGGAAGTATTGCACGTCTCCGTCAAACTTGGAAGAGAGTTTTGCAGGGTATAGTAGTCTGGGCTGGAATTTGTTTTCATAGAGGACTTAAAGGACTCTGTTCCATGCTCTCCTTGCCTTCATGGTTTGTGAAGAGAAGTCGGCTACAATTCTGATGGGTCTCCCTATAATGTGATTTACTTATTTTCTCTACTGGCTTTCAGTATACTATTTTTTTGTTGGATTTCTAGAATCTTGACTATTATATGTCTTCGTATGTTTTTAGTTGGGTTGAAGTCATTTGGCATTCTGTATGCTTTGGTTACCTGAATGTTGGATTGTTTCCTCATATTTGGGAAGCTTTCTGCTATTACTTCTGCCCATATGATATATTCTTTTTATATCATTTGTGTCGACTCCTTTGTCACTGATATCTATTAGTGTTACATTGTTCATCTTGGCATCATCTTGCATGTGATGGATTATTTTTCCCTGCATCCTAGTTGTTTTTAAGAATCTTTTCTCACCTTTTTACTAGCTGCACCAGCACCTTCAAGATCTGAAACTGTCTTTGCTTTCACTCAAATGGTTTTGTAAACTCATGATTGAGATTTTAAATTCTTCTATATCTCTTTGACTCTGCTTCATGCGATGTATTTTTTTCCTGTATTGCTCATTCAAGGAATCAGTCATATTTCTAATCTCCTCTTTTCTTTTTTTTATCCTTGTCTTTTTTAGAGGTAGCTAAATGTGGAGAAAATTGGGTTTGCTCCATATATTTCTGCATTTGGTTCTTCACTCCGGGTGCTATGATTTCAAAGATTTCATTTTTATTTCAGAAATTATTTCTGCTCCGAGCTCCTCTTTATCTTTTTGCTGTTGTTTCTTTGTCTGTGAAGCTGTTAATTTATACATTTTAGCTGAACTAGGGTTCTCTACACTTGTTCTGGGTGGGCATCGGATTTCCCCCATACATTTCTGAATTTGATTCATTACTTCAGATGTTATATATTCAAAAATATCCTTTTTATTTCAAATGTTAATTGTGATCTGAGTTCCTCTATACCTTCCTGCTGTTGTTTCTTTTCTTTCGACTCTGTTATTTCATTCATTTCTGCTAAGCTAGTGTCTTCTGCACTTGTCATGGGTGAGCTCGAGGCCTGATATTGCATTTTGCTCCTTGTCTTTGTCATTTTGTATAGCACTGACCTCTGACTTTTGGTGTAGAGCTTTGATGCATTATAACCTTAGTACATAATGTGATTTGGATGCCGACTTATTAAGTTTGAGTTTATCCAGTTATGCCTAGCCTGGATCTAGTTGTTGTGTTCAGCTCCATTTCGCTGCAGCCCTTCTGGCACAATTGTGAGCCTGTGGTTCCCTTCTGTTGTGCCCCTGGCCCAGAGAGTACTGGGGAACACTGAAGCTCTCCCACACACTCACTGGGCTATGCTGGGTTGGATTGGGGGCCAGAAGAGTCACAAAAATTCTCACTCATTCAGCAGGCTTGGCATCAGGGGCTCCTGGGAGCTGCAGGGATTGCAGGGGCATAGTAGAGAGTCTCACTCACGTGGGTGCCTGAGGTTTGCTGTGGTCCTTCTCCCACACACTCGCTGGGCTGGGCTCGGTTGAATGGGGGTCAAGAGAGTTTCAGAAGTTCTCACTCGCTTGGAGGTGTTGGGTGCGAGGGCTCCAGATGGTGCTTGGTGCTGGAGGTGCATGGGGAAGTTGGAAGTTCTCCCATACACTCACTGGGCTTGGCTGGTGTGGATCAGGGCCATGAGAGTCTCAGAACTTCTCACTCACTTGGTTGGCCTGGGGATAGGGGCTCTGGGGAGTTTCAGGGCCTCAGGGGTGCAGTAGAGAGTCTCACTCACATGAGTGCCTGAGTTCTGCTCTCTGGGTCTCTTGCCAGAACCCAAAGTTCTCCCACACACTCACCGTTCCAGGCTGGAGTGGATGGGGGCTGAGTCTCAGAAGTTCTCGCTTGGCAGGCTTGGGGGCGGGGGCCTCAGGAAGTTGCAGGGTTCGTGTGTGGGGGGTCGCATTGGAGAGTTTCACTCATGTGGGTGCCTGAGTTTTGCTCTCTGGGTCTCTCGCCAGTGGTGCGGGAAACCAGAGTGGGATAATTTAGAAAAGTATTATTCAACATCTCCACCTACTGGTTACTTTACATTGTAATTTCTAATTAGTGAGAGAACTAAATGTTCTTGATATTATTACTATTATAATACTTTATTATTAATAAATTACTACCACGTTGATAATGCCTAAAGTGTATTGAGCAGTTGGCATGGTTTGGAGAGCTATACAGGCCCTTCTGATGTGGAAAATCATGAGCGACAGGCTATGTTTTGGATTAAACCCATGTGGCCTAATGGATAATGGTTTCATCATTATCACTGAGCAAAGAAGAAATCGTTCACTCAGTACAAAATAAAAGATCCAGTCAAAAAATGGGTAACTGAAATGAACACACTCCTCTGAAGAAACAGAAACCACCAATAAATGCATAAAAAGATTCTCAATATCTCTGGCCATCAGAGAAATGAAAATTTTAAAAACTGAGATTTCTTTGTGCTCTAGAAAAAAATGGTCCTTAACAAACAAGTAGAAACAAATGCTGGTAAAAGAAACCCTTCCCCATTTCCAGTGGGGATGTAAATTGGCAAACCACTGTGGAAACGAGCATGCAGAGTCCTCAAGTCTAAAACTAGAGTTGCACTCACCCTAGTTATTCCACATTGAGGTGCCTTCCCAAAGAGTTGGAGACATCATATCACAGTGACACGTACGTACCATGTGTAAAGCAGTGCAATCCACAGAAGCTAAATCTTGGGAGAGATAAAGAAAACGTGGTGTCTATTCAGAATGATGTACTTCTCTGTAATAATGAACAGTAAATCTGAGTCATTTGTAGGCAAATTGATGTTACTTGAGACTATACTGATAAGCAAAATAAATTTGACACATAAGCTTAAATATTGCATCATTTTTCTTACACAGGAAACCCAAAGTATAAATAATTTAACAGAAAGAATAAAAGGCAGACAATGATAAAGGGGGAGACTGACCTTTTGCAAATAGACAATGGATCTAGGCATGGAGGGAGGAGGTTATGAGGGAATAAAAAGAATTAAGATGTGTTTAGTGCAAGGTGAATGTAAATATTGTGTACTACAAGTGTGTACTAATCAATAATTTTATAAAAAGATGAATGGACAAAGTATGGTATTTATATATAATGGAACACATATTACTTATACATAAAGAAATGTATACTTTATCATTTGTAGAAAGATGGGTCTTGAGACCATAACTGTAAGTGAAATTAATGAGACACCATGGAATAAATACCATACGGTTTCTCTAATATGAAAAAGCTAAAATACACATAAAGAGTGAAAAGAGATAGGGAAAGGGGAGGTGAACCTTGTGGAGATTGGAGAGGAAGGGAAGGAGAGTAGAAGAGATGCCGCATTTTTAGAACCAACTTTATGAGTAGAGTATTCGCCATCACTGCGGTCACCGTCAATGTCATTCATCCTGTAGCTCTCTCTGGATTTAAACTGAAATGCAATGATAAATTTTGCCAGTACAATTCTTTCTCTGAGATAATAGCCAAAGCACTGTCTCAACTTTGTTTTGTCGATTATTTCTGTAACACTTTTCTTCTTATAGCACCAGTACCTTCTCATATTTTCCTGATTTGTTGATCACTTCTATATGCATGAGCTCTGAAGTTTGGCAAATGGCTTTTCTACGTCTGTTAAGATGCATTTTTTTTTGCATTTGTTTACTTATTGACCTAATGTGAATTTGTTGGTTGAGTTTTAGAAAGCTAAACCATTAATTTTTAAGTGGATGCCACTTGAAGATATACTCATAAGCTAAATAAATCAGACCCAAATAAGTAAATTTCATATAGTCTCCCTAGTTTAAGAACTGAAAAGAAGAAATAGAAATAGAAAGGTATAATACAATTAAGAAGATAGAGAGAACTTGAGGATTGGACCATGAGGAGAGGGCAAGGAGAATAGCTGGGAAACATGACATGGGCAAAGCCATACATTTATACATACATGTTGGGTAAGATAATGATCCTGAGAAACAGCAGCAGTTTTTTTGAAATGAGCAGTTAATTGGTAGAATTCTCACCATGACTAACTATCCCTGCTGATATCTATGAACCAAACAACTGCACTGAAGATAGCAATGTGCAATAGAAGGGTCACGCTTGGAATGCCTGTCATTCCGGTCTTCTAAGTACGTACTTCTTGTCATGACATACGAATTATTTACCATACTGTCTCTCAAGGAATTTTTTTTCTTTTTTTAAACAGACAGAAGAAAGAAAAATCACAGGAATGTCCTGCCACAACGCTGTATATGGTTAGATTTCTAAATTTCTGTGTAAAAATACATAAGTGTTTATTCATATTTTTCCTCCAGATGTTGTGGTATTTGTTCTGCACTATTACTGGTTTTTATTTAATCCATATGGAGTAGCTACTTTGCCAAAGCATCAGAGACCAGATCGTATGGAGATGAGTGGAACAGAATTCAAGCCTTTGTGTATCCACATGTGCATATGCATATGCACAAGCACAGAATGGGGAATGATCACAAAGTATAAAATGGCCATGGAGTTGATCTCCAGCACCACTTAAAAGAAAAAAAAATATTATACATTAAAATGTTAGCTCCTGGAAGACCAAAACTGTCATTTCTCCTTGAATTCCCAGATCCTGGCACAATATTCTGCAGACTTTGAGTGTCCCATCGCTGTCCTTGGACGGCAACCTTCACTTCGGGAAGACTCACAGATCCATATTAGACTGTAGACCACACATACAGCACATTAGAGTTTTGGGACTGTTTTAAGAAGCTGTCCAGCCAAGTACAGTTGTGTGTGCCTTTAGTTCCAGTTCTGAGGAATCTGAGAAAGGAGGATTTCCTAAGCCTGTGTTCAATATCAGGCTGGAAGCCCAATGCCATAGCTCACATCCGCAATCCTAGAACTTGGGAATGTTCCTATTTTGTAATTTTTTTTCCTTCATATTCTGTAGGGATTTAAAGTTGAACATATCAATACTTGATGGGAAATACCTGTTCTATGTTACGCCTAAGATGCTTAATACTTAGACAGATAAGGTAAACTGAAATGCATATGTTGCAGGATAATAATAAGCTTCTCTTTTAATAATCTAAGTTTGCAGATCAAAAATTAGAGAAAAGGAAGGGCTGAAAGTTCAGCCAATATTTTGGCCCCAGCCTTTCAAAGTCAGTGAAGACTCAAGACATAGGAGAACCTAAAATATAATATCATGTAACTCAGTTGTGTCCCAAATTTTCTGATCAAGGGGATTATGGGGCCACAGAGGAAAGTGATGGATGATGTATGGTGTGCCTAAGGAGAGTCACATGGACAGAAAATTTTCTCTCAGGCTTTCACAGAGAGCAGATTGGTCAAGCAATGGTCGTGACTCATCTACATGTCTGACATTGACAAAGGTCTACAAAGCACTGTACAGGGGTTACAGGATAAATCCTGAGGGGACTTGACTGACTTCTTCAGATACAAAAGTTACATTTCTTGTTATATAGGTCTTGCTCTATGTTGGTCTGAACCATCCAGCAGAAAAGTATAAAAATGAGGTATATAAAGTAAAGCCATATTAATATGCTGAGCTGTAAAAGGCTCAAGTCACCAACTTCTGCAGATAACCTACTACTATTGTGGACTGCTGGAAGGTGTTGGATTGTTTTGCTGAATTTATGTACCTATAGTATTTATATGCCAATGGAATACCCATCTCTGACAGGAATAAACAAAAAAAGGGGGATACAAAGGTAGGACCATTTTGTATTTGTATATACAGAATAGTTAGGATAGATATACAACTTCTTTTTCTTAATTCAATGAGAAGAAAGATTTGTACTAATAGTGTTTGGACAGGATATCCTGTCTGCTTCTTGTACTATGGATAACCACTAAGACGATAACAATGTACAATGCACTAACTATTGGAACTGTCCTATTAATCAGTTTTGATACTGTCTATTGTTATTTGTTTCTCAATAAAATAAAAAATATATATGTACTGAAAGCCACTAGAGAAAAGAAATCGACCACATTTGAAAGAAAACCCATTAGAATAATGGCCGAGTTTTCTTCCCAAACCATCAAGTCAAGAAGAACATGGAGGGCTGGCCAAATAGCTCAATGGATTAAAGCACCTGCAAGCAGGAGCAGGCACAGGCGTGGGGGTTTCCATCCCCATCTCCTGTGAGAGCTAAATCGGCAAAGACTGGTGGCTTGCCCATAATCCCAGCTCTTGGGAGGCTGTAACCAGAGACATCACTCAAGTCCCTAACCTAAGTAAAAGGATACCTAGACTTCTAGCTGAAAGAAGAAAGAAAGAAAGAAAAAAAAGAAAGAAAGGAAGGAAGGAAGAAAGGAAGAAGAAAGAGAAAGAAAGAAAGAAAGAAAGAAAGAAAGAAAGAAAGAAAGAAAGAAAGAAGAGCTTTAAACAAAGTACTTTAAATCCTCCATTAAAAAAATTCCTGCCCAGAGTGCTATTACCTGCAAAACTCTCTTCCAAGTTTGATGGAGAAGTGAAATACTTTCAGGACAAAGAGCAACTAAAGAATTCCATGATGACAAAGCCAACCCTACATAGACTATTGAAAGATATTTTGGAGAGGGACCAAAATGATCAGAACTCTATGAATGAGAATGGAAAGGACCCACTAAATAGGACAAACAAACACAGAAGAAAAAGTGGAATAGAACAGCAGGTAAATAATAGGTAAATCATAAGTCAATAACCTCAATTATAACAATCATTGTAAATGTACTGAGTTCACCAATTAAATGAAATAGACTGGCACAGTGGATTAGGAAGCAACATCCAACATACACTGTATACAAGAAGCACACTTAACTCATAAAGAAATTCATAGGCTGAAAGTCAAAGGATGGAAAACAATACTACACACAAAAGCGCCTCAGAAAAAAACAGGAGTAGTAATCCTGTTTGCAGACAGTCTGAACTTCAAACCAGGAATGATCAAATGAAATAAAGAAGACCACTACATACTGGTTAGGGGAAAAATACAAGAGGAAGTGTTAACAGTCATAAATATGTATACACCAAACGTGGGAACATCCAAGTATGTAAGACAAGTCCTAGTGGACATTAAAAGTCTAATATCCAATACCACAGTCTTAACATGAGACCTTAACACCCTCTTATTCCAAGAGGATATGTCAACTGATAAAAATTTAGCAAAGAAGTAGCAGAACTGAATCATAACTTGTAACAAATTGAGTAAGTGGATATATACAGTGTCTTCCACCCAACCACAGCTGAATACATATTCTTTTCAGCTGCCCATGGAACATTTTGTAAATTAGATCACATGCTAGTTCATAGGTCATGCTTAAGTACATGCAAGAAAACAGAAATTATCCCATGCATATTATCTGATGACAGTGCAATGAAACTGGAAATAAATAACAAAGTAACCACTACAAACCCCATATGTACATGAAAATTAAACAACTCCCTACTCAGCAACCAGTGAGTCAAATTAAAAAAGAAATTAAACAATATCTACAATTCAATGAAAATTAAAGCACAAATTATCAGAATTTATGGCATGCAATGAAAGGAGGGAAATTAATAGCTATGAACTCACACATTAGGAAAACAGAATGGAAACAAATACCCTAATGTTGTACCTGTAAGGGCTGGAAAAAGAAGAGCAAACCAAACCAAAAATCCAAAGATAGGAGGAAATTTTAAAGATTAGAGCAGAAATTAATGAAATTGAGACAAAGAAAACCATACAAAGAACAAATGAATCAAAAAGCCGGTTGTTTGAAAGATTAAATAAAATTGATAAGCCCCTAGCTAATCTCATCAAGAAGAGGAGAGAAAAAACTCAAATTGAAGCAATAAAGAATGACAGGGGTGAAACTACCAGTCGAAATTCAGATCATCAACAGCTATTTGGTGAATTTTTACTCTCACATAATCAAAAATGGAAGAAATGGATAGATTTCTGGAAAGGTACAAATTACCAAAACTGAACCAAGAAGATATAACCACACTCAATAAGTCAATAACAGCCAACAAAATACAAAATGTAATAAAAAGCCTGCCAACAAAGAAAAGTCTGATAGAGTCACTCCTGATAGAGTCACAAGTGAATTCTACAAGAAATTTAGAGAATATATAATCCCTACACTTCTGAAAATCTTCAATGAAATTGAAAAGGAAGCAGTCCCCCAAAAACATTTCTGGAGGCAAGTATTGTACTGATTCCAAAAACAGGGAAAGACACAACTAAAAAAGAGAACTACAGGCTAGTTTCTCTCATGAACATAGATGCAAAAATCCTCAATAAAATCCCAGCAAATCGTCAAGATTATACACTATGACCAGGTAGGAATCATCCTAGGGATGCAAGGATGGTTCAATATTTAAAAATCTATAAATGTAATACACTATGTCAATAGGGTCAAATTAAAAAATCTCACGATTATTTCAATTTATGCAGAAAAGGACTTTTGACAAAGTCCAACACTCATTCATGTTCAAAGTCCAACAGAAAATTGGAACAAATGGCCTCTACTTCTATCTGATAAAAGCCATTTATGACAATCCAACTGCTAAAATAATTCTAAATGTTGGAAAACTGAAATCTTTTACTATCAGATCAAGTACATAACAAAGATGTCCTCTATTACCCCTCCTATTCAATATAGTTCTGGAATCATTAGCTAGAGCCATCAGACAAGAGAGAGAGAAATAAAATGTATAAGAGTAGGTAAGGAAGAAGTTAAACTATCATTATTTGCAGATGACATGATATTCTACTTGGAAGAACAAAAAAACTCTACCAAGAAACCACTAGAACTAACATAAATTCAGTATCATAGCAGAATACAAAGTCAATACCCAAAAGTTAATAGCATTCATTTTATAGATAACAAACACATTGAAAGAAATTAGAGAAAAAGACCTTTTACAATAACACAGTGGCAAATGAAATACTCAGGAATTAATCTTACTAAAGAAGTAAAAGATCTATTCAATGAAAATTACAGTACTCTGAAAAAAGAGATTGCAGAGGATTTCAGAAAATGGGAAAACATTTCTTGCTTCTGGATAGGAAGAATATTGTGAAGATGTCCATACTCCCAAAGTTGTTATACAGATTTAACTCAATCCCTATCAAAAACCACCAACATACCTCACAGACCTAGAGAAATCATTTCTAAATTTTATTTGAAACCAGAGAAACCTAGAATAGCAAAGGCAACCTGGGTGACAAAGGCAATGCAGGAGGCATTACAATTCCTGACCTGAAATTATACCACAAAGCTACTGTAATAAAATCGTGTAATTTGCTAGAAATAGACCTGAGGATCAATAGAAGAGATTAGAAGATGCAGATGCAACTATAAACATACTCGGCCACCTTATCTTTGACAAACGGGACCATCACACTTAGTGTAAGATAGACAGTCTGTTAAAGAAATGGCGCTGGAAAAACTGGCTCTTAACATGCCTAAAACTGAAACTTGACCCAGATCTATCATCATGCACTAAGCTAAAGTCAAAATGGATTAAAGATGTAAACATTAAAACAGAAACACTAAATCTCATGCAAGAGAAATGAGGAGGAACTCTTGAAGTCATAGGGGTAGGCAAACAGTTCATGAACAAAAGTCAAACTGCACAGGAAACACTTGAAAGGATTAGCTACTGGGACCTCCTCTTATTGAGAAGTTTTCCATGTCTAAAGAAATTACTAATAGAGTGAATAAACAACTCACAAATTTGGAAAATGTATTAAGTAATAAGTACTCAGACAAAGGTCTTATATCTAGAATTTATAAAGAAATAAAAAACATTAGGCATCAAAATTTAAAGACCCAATCCAGTCATGGGCATCAGAGATGAACACACACTTTTCAGGGGAAAAAGATACAAGAAAAAAAAATATATATGAAAAAAAGGTCCACATCACTAGTCATCCATGAAATGCAAATTAAAATAGCACTGAGATACCATCTCACCCCAGAAATAGTGACTATCATAAAGAAATCAACCAACAACAAAAGTTGGACAGGCTGTTGGTAAAAAGGAACACTTTTCCATTACTGGTGGGAATGTAGACTGGTGCAGCCGTTATGGAAATCAGTGTGCACACTCCTCTAAGAACTAGGTCTGGAAGTCCATTCAATCCAGCTATACCCCTACTGGAAATTTTCCCAAACTGAACTCATCACATCATAGTGATATATGTGCACTTATGTTTATAGCAGCACAATTTGTGATAGCCAAGTTTGGAAACAATCAAAATGCCATCACCAGAGGAATCGGTGAAAATACGTGGCGTTTTTGTACAATGGAGTATTTCTCAGCTACAAAGAAAAATAAACTCAAAACCTTCATATATAAATAGATGGCACTTGAAGATATACTCATCAGTGAAATAAACAAGACCCACATGTGTAAATATTGTATCGTCTCCCTAGTGTAAGAACTCAAAAGTAAAAATAAAAATTGAAAGGTATTTAAATGGAAAGCGAGACTTTAAAGATTAAACAATCAAGAGAGAGCAAAGAGAAAAGCTACAAAGTATGGCAGAGGCAAAATCATACTGTTGTATAAACAAGATGGTTTAGGCAGTGGTCCTAAGAATCTCCATCAGGTTCTCAGAAAATAGCATCTAATGGGTAGAATTTCCACCTTGACTAACTATATGACTAACTATATCTATGAACTAAGCAACTACACTGGGGACAGCAATATGTAATACTAAAACCTTGCTTGCAATTCCCATCATTTTGAACTTCTAAATACGTATTGCATTTAATGTCATATCAATATTTCTATACTCTCTTTACAGTAAATTATTGTAAAAAATTGTAATAATAAAAGGAAACAAGAGACAAGATAAAAAAGTTGTAGGACTGTCCCACTACAATGGTGCATATTGTTTGATCAGTTTATGTGTAAAATGTGTAATTGCTTTTGTCACATTCCATAGGGATATAGAGTTTAGAATTTGCATGCTTGTTGAAAAATAGCAGCTCCATATATTTGATCATCAATCTGATAGTGGTGATAAGCCCAACTGCCTCTGTTACAGGGCAATACAATCATTAAGCTTCTCTTCTGGATGTTTGACAACTAAAATTTACAGATCAAAAATTAGAGAAAAAATGGTTACAAAGATAGGCACTATTTTTTCCCTACCCCTTCAAGGTCAATGAGGATTCAGGGCACAAGAGTACCAGTGCTGTGACACCCTGTAACTCAGTGGGGTCCAAAATTTTCTGATCAAGGAGATTATGGGACCACAGAAAATTTTCTGATCAAGGAGATTATGGGACCACAGAAAATTTTCTGATCAAGATTATGGGACCACAGGAAAATGATCAATGATGTGTAGTGTGCCTAAGGAGAGTCACATGGAGAGAAAACATTCTCTCAGGCTTTCATAGAGAGCAAATTGGTCAAGCAATGGCCATGATTCATCCAGATGGGTGACACTGACAAAAGATTTACACGGTGCTATACGTTGTTTACGGGTAAATCTGTAGGGGATGTGTCTGACCTTGTCAGATACCAAATGTTACATTTTTAGATGAACAGTTCTTGCTTTCACTTGGTCTTAACCATCCAGCAGAAAAATGTAACCACAAGGTATAAAAAGTAAAGCTGTATTAATATGCTGAGGTATAAAGGCTCATGTCAACAATTTTGCACAATTGCCAGTTGTGCTCATAACCCATTACTGTTATGGACTATTGGGCTATTTTGTTGAATTAAAGTACCTACAATCTTTGGTCTGGAATCAAGTATGAAAAGGTTCTTTAAAGACTTCTCCAGATACAGTCTCTCTTTCAGCAATGGAACACCCATCTCTGACAACAAGACAAAAGAAGGGGAATATTAAATACAGGACTATGTGTGTGTGTGTGTGTGTGTGTGTGTGTGTGTGTGTGTGTGTGTGTGAGAGAGAGAGAGAGAGAGAGAGAGAGAGAGATGTATACACAAGACAGGATAGATATACAGCTACTTTCTCTTAGTTCACTTAGAAGAAAGGTTTGTACTAATATTTAGGCAAGGCATCATGTCTGCATCTTATTCTCTGAGTAACTACTAGGAAGACAACAATATGCAATGTATTAATTATTGCAACTGACATACTCAGCTATTTTGAAACTGTTTCACTGCCATTTTATCTTTTTTCTCATTAAAATAAAAAATAAATAATAAAACCATAATGGTACACAAAATGTAGGTGAACTTTAATGAACTATAATGATTTTTTTTCCTGCAAAGCTTTATTCCTGAGGGGCTCGGTCCTTCTTGGCAGCTGCCTTTCTCATGACAGCCAACACGTTGCTCCACCCCTCACACTTCCTCTTGGCGGGGATATGCATCCCCACCCTTTTCTTGTTGAACTTGGAGACCTTGAGCAGCTCCATGATGTGTGGCTTGTAGCCATACACCTCCCAGATCATGAACGTGTTTGTTGAGGCATCCGTGAAGGCAGTTGTGCCTCAGTTTGCCCACATTCTTAGTCACCTTGCGGCCCTTGTTGAGGCCATGGCCAGGGATAACACAGGGCCATGGCTGCTGTTCTTCAATGGTTGCTATGGCAGAAGCGCTGTAATGAATTTCAATACAGCTGAGAGATCACCCCTCTGGAGAACCATAATGAACTTTCTTTCTTTTTTCTTCATGTAAAGCTTTATTCCAGAGGGGATCAATCCTTAAAATGGATATATATATATATATATATATATATATATATATATATATATATATATATATATATATATATATATATATATATATATATATATATATATATATATATATATATATAAATGGAGATATTTTTATATTTCCATTTTTTAAATGGCACCACACTGGGCAATTCTACAGGCTAGGTCCATTTCTTCTGGTCTTTCCAGAGAAAAAGAATCTGTAAGTCTTTGAAACACTGGACTCCTATTAATTCCCTTATTAAGAAATGACTGTCTTTTCTAAATAATCTTGTCCTTTGAATAACCACTATGAAGACAACAATATGCAATATATTAATTATTGTAACTATCCTACTAACCTGTTGTGCTGTTTAATTGCTAATTTATTTTCTCATTAAAATGAATAAAAAGGAAATTTGATGACTTTCTAAAAGCCTGCTTTTTGAAATTTAAATGTTCTTATCTTCCTGAATTTTTCCTGAGAACCACTGAACTCAGCACTATGCTCATATGATTTATATCATTTTTCTCCAAACTAGTTACTATTATCATGATTCCCATTCTGTGGAAGATGCAGCTGAGGCTTATGAACAAACTTAAGCAAGTACGCAATGGCAGATTCTGGATTCTAATCCAGGTATGAATGGAAAATACAGTGCGTGTTTAAATTTTAAAATATTATTATAGTATAAGACCATGAACTCCTCTTAAAACCTGCCCTTGCTTTGAATACACTCATCCCAGCCTTTAGGACATCCTCCTTCCCCCGTGTCTTTGGTGGCTCTCTACGGCTGCTGCATATCCTGAGTTGACGCCAAATGGTTAACTTACATGGTAATTTTGCTTTGGGGAACAGCCATGAATCACAAGGTGCCAGATCTGGTCACTAAACTGTGTAAGGGCTCACGGAGAATGTTCTCACTAGACTGCTTTTCCCCTTAAAGACACTCAGCAGTAATATTCACTGAAGTTTAGATCATATCTTATAAAGAAACTTACAAAAGAGGATTCTACAACTACCTCCAAAAGTGGCAAGAGTGATGGAATGTGTGCTTGATGCGAAGGAAAGGGTTCTGGCTATGTGCTTTTTTTTAATTTATTGAAGAACAAATAGCAATGACACAGTTTCAAATCAAATAAACAGGACAGATCGATAATTAATACATTGCAAACTGTTTTCATATTGGTTTGGTATCGTACAAGGTGCATAAATTATATTATACTTACAGACATTATAGCAGATGTCTCTTATCAATAAATTAAGAGAGTGTAGCTATTTATTTACCTTATTTTTTATACCTGAATTATATCACAGATTCAATAATTAATACTCTCTATCTTGTTATTGGTTGTCCAATAGTACTAGAAGCTGACATAATATCTTGTCCAACCACTATTAGTGCAAATCTTGCTTCTCATAGAATTATGCAGAAGCACAGCATATTTATCCTAACTGTACTGTCTACACAAACACATCATGATTCTTCCTTTGTACCCCCTTTTTTTGTCTAGACCTGTCAAAGATGGGCAGTCTATTGTAATTAAACCATTATAGGTGCCTGAAACTGGCGACACACTCCAACACAGTGCATCATTTCACAATAATAGTGAGTTACCTGAAGAAGTTGTTGACTGTAGCCATTTAGAGCTCAACTTATTATTATGGCCCTGAGTTATATACCTCATTTTTAGACTTTTCTGCTGGATGGTTAATACTGAGATAGAGCAAGACCTATATAACAAAAACTGTAGTTTTTGTTTCTTGTGAGGTCAGTGAAGACCCCTCAGGGTTTATCTTGTAATCCTGTACCTTACTCTGTAGATCCTTTGTCTGTGTCATACATGTGAATGAGTCACAGCCATTGCTTGACCAGTTTTCTCTCTGTGAGAGGCTGAGAGAAAGTTTTCTCTCCACGTGACTCTCCCCAGGCACACTATAGAACTTCGATCTCCTTCCTCTGTGGCTCCACAATCTCCTTGTTCAGAAAATTTGGAGCTCAACTGAGTTTCATGATGTTGCAGTACAGGTTCTCCTATGTCCTGAGTCTTCGCTGACCTTGAAAGGCTGGGGCCAAAATGCTGGCTGGCCTTGCAGCCCTTCTATTTCTCTAATTTTTGATCTGTGAAATTAGGTTGTTAACCAGCGAAAAGAAAACCTGATTAGTACCTTGCAGCATATGCCATTCAGTTTGCCCAATCTATCTGACTAAATTCTTTTTATTTGTTGTACATTTCTATTTGTATTTCTTCTTTTGACTTCTTATACCAGGGAGACTAAACGATATAAGCAGATGTGTGCCTGGTTTATTTCCCTTATGAGTATATGTTCAAGTGGCAACCACATCAATATAAATGGTTCAAGCTTATCATTTTTATACTTGAGTAATACTCCATTATATAGAAATACCACATCTTTTTCAACCATTCCTCATGTGACGGACATCCAAGATTTTGCTATCACAAATTGTGCTGCTATAAACATAGGTACACATATATCACTATGATATCATGTTTTCAGTTCCTCTGGGAAAATTCCCACTAAGGGGATAGCCGGCTTGAATGGGATTTCCAGTCCTACTCTTTTGAGGAGTTTCCACACAGATGTCCACAATGGTTGTACCAGTCTACATTCCCACCAGCAGTGGAGAAGTGTTCCCTTTTCCCCACAACCTCTCCAACATTTGTTGTTGGTTGATTTCCTTATGATAGCCATTCTTTCTGGAGTGAGATGGTATTTCAGTGTTATTTTTATTTGCATTTCATGGATGGCTAGCGATGTGGAGCATTTTTTTTTATATATTTATTCACTTCTTTAATTTTCGTCCTCTGAGAAGTGTGTATTCATCTCAGATGCCCATTTCTGAATTGGGTCTTTATATTTGAGGGCCCTGTTATATCTTAGTTCTTTATATATTCTAGACAGCAGACCTTTGTCTGATTGCTTATTAGTTAGGATTTTTTTCAAAGTTTGTGGGTTGTCTTTTCACTCTGTTGACAATTTCTTTTGATGTGCAGAAACTCCAGAACTCAAGAAGAGTTGATCCCAGTTGTTGATTCTTTCAAGTGCTTCCCATGCGAATACATGTTTGTTCACGAACTCTTTGCCTACCCCTATGTCTTTAAGAGTTCCTCCTACTTTCTCTTCCAAGAGATTGAGTGTTTCTGTTTTCATGTTTAGATCTTTAATCCATCTTGACTTTAGCTTAGTGCATGGTGATAGACCTAGGTCAAGTTTTAGTTTTTGGCATGTAGAAAGCCATGTTTTCCAGCACCATTTGTTAAAGAGGCTATCTTTCTTCTAGTAAGCATGCTTGGCAAGTTTGTCAAAGAACAGGTGGATGAGTGTGTTTGTAGAAGCCTCTACATCTTCTAATCTAGTCCATTAACTCTCAGGTCTATTTTGTTGCCAATACCATGCCAATACAATACAGTGGTTTTGTAGTACAATTTCAAATCAGGAAATGTGATACCTTCTGCCTTGTCCTTGTTGGCCAGGATTGCCTTTGCTATTCTAGGTCTTTTTTGGTTTCAAATAAATTTTATTTCAAATAAATTTTAGGAAAGATTTCTCGAAATCTGGGTGGTATGTTGGTGGCAGTTTGGTACAGATTGCATTAAATCTGTACAACAATTTTGGGAGTATGGCCATCTTCACGATGTTGGTTCTTCATATCCAGGAGCATGGAATATCTTTCCATTTTCTGAAATTTTTTACTATCTCTTTTCTTAGGGTGTGGTAATTTTCCTTGAAAAGATCTTTGACTTCCTTGTTTAAGTGAATTCCAAGGTATTTTATTTTCCATAGTGCTAATGTAAAAGGTATTATTTTTATTTTATTTTATTTTTTTGTCTTTTTGAGACAGGGTCTCACTATGCAGTTCAGGCTGGTCTTAAGCTCACTTTCTAGCTCAGGCTGGTCTTGAACTCACAACAATTCTCCTGCCTCAGCCTCTCGAGTGCTGGGATTACAGGCATGCGCCACCACACCCGGCTTAAAAGGTATTATTTTTATAGTTTCCCTCTCAGTGTGTTTGTTATTTGTATAGAGGAATGCTATTGACGTCTGAGTATTGACTTTGTATCCTGCTATGCTACTGAATTTCCATACCAATTCTAGTAGATTCTTCGTGGAATTTTTTGGGTGTTCCAAGTAAAGTATCATGTCATCTGAAAATACTGATAATTTAACTTCTTCTTTACCTATTCTTATTCCTTTTATTTCTCTCTCTTGTCTGGTACCTCTAGCTAATGATTCCAAAACTATATTGAACATGAGGGGTGATAGAGGACGTCCTTGTCTTCTGCCTGATCTACAAGTAAAGCATTTCGGTTTTTTGCCATTTAGAATTATATTAGCTGTTGGGTTGTCATAGATGGCTTTTATCAAGTTGAGGTAGAATCCATCTTTTCCAACTTTCTGTAGGGTTTTGAACATGAATGAGTGTTGGACGTTGTTAAAAGCTTTTTCTGCATCAATTGACACAATCATGTGGTTTTTAGATTTCAGTGTATTGACATAGTGTATTACCATTATAGATTTTCGAATATTGAAACATCCTTGCATCCCTAGGATAAATCTTACCTGGTCTGGGTGTATGATCTTCTTGATGATCTGCTGTATTCTATTTGCTAGGATTTTATTGAGGATTTTTGCATCTATGTTCATGATGGAGATAGGCCTATAGTTCTCTTTTGTGGTTGTGTCTTTCCCTGGTTTTGAAATCAGTATAATACTTGCCTCCAGAAATGATTTTGAGAGGACTGATTCTTTTTCCATTTCATTGAAGAGACTGAGGAGTGTAGGGATTATATCTTCTATAAATTTCTTGTGGAATTCAGATATGAATCCATCAGGACCTGAACTTTTCTTTGGCTTTTTATAACTTTTTTTATTCTGTTGGCTGTTATTGGCTTACTGAGAGTGGTTATATCTTCTAGGTTCTGTTTTGGCAATTTGTACCTTTTGAGAAATCTGTCCATTTCTTCTGTGTCTTCTGTTCTGTGAGCATAAAGATTTTTGAAGTAACTATTGATAATCTTCTGAATTTCCACTGGGTCTGTGGTGATTTCACCCTTTTCATTCCTTATTGCATGTACTTGAATTTTTTCTTGCCTCTTTTTTGATGAGGTTGGCTAGAGGCTTATGAACTTTATTTAGTCTTTCAAAGAACCAACTTTTTGATTTGTGCTTTCTTTGAACTGTTTTCTTCATCTCAATTGAATTAATTTCTGCCCTAATCTTTATGATTTCTTCCAGTCTTTGTGCTCGGGGTTTCATTTGCTCTTCTTTTTCTAGATGTCGGAGGTGCAACATTAGGGTGTTTATTTGTTCCCATTCTATTTTCCTAATGTGTGGGTTCATAGCTATGATTTTCCCTCTAAGAACTGCTTTCATCACATGCCATAAATTCTGTTAAGTTGTGCTTGAATTTTCATTGAATTGTAGATATTGTTGAATTTCTTGTTGAATTTCTTCTGTGAGCCATTGATTGCTGAGTAGGGTGTTGCTTAGTTTCTATGAATTTAGTGGGTTTTTCTGGTTTCTTTCGTCATTTAGTTCCAGTTTCATTGCACTGTGGTCAGATAAAATGCATGGGATAATTTCTGCTTTCTTGAATATGCTTATGCATGACCTCTGGACTAGTATGTGATCTATTTTTGAAAATGACCCGTGTGCAGCTGAAAAAAATGTGTATTCAGCTGTGGTTGGGTGGAACACTCTGTATATGTCCAACACGTCCATTTGTTCCAAGCTCTGGTTCAGTTCTGCTACTTCCTTGCTAATTTTTTGTCTGGTTGATCTATCTTTTTGAGATAAGGGGGTGTTAAGGTCTCTTGTTAAGATGGTGTTCTTAGATACTAGGTTTTTCATGTCCATTACAATTTGTCTTATATAGTTGGGTGCTCCTGTGTTTGGTGCATAGATGTTTATGAGTGTTACCTGTTCTTCTTGAATTTTTCCCCTGACCAATATATAGTGGCCTTCTTCGTGTCATTTGATCCTTCTTGGTTTGAAGCTGAGACTGTCTAAGAACAGAATTGCTAGTCTTGCTTTTTTTCTGAGGTGCTGGGGCATGTAGTATTGTTTTCCATCCTTTGACTTTGAGCCTATGAATGTCCTTTTGAGTTAAGTGTGTTTCTTGTATACAGAATATTGTTGGATTTTGATTGCTAATCCACTGTGCCAGTCTATTTCTCTTAATTGGTGAATTGAGTCCGTTTACATTGATCGTTATAATTGAAATGTATTTACTTATGTTTGTATGATATTTACCTGCTGTTGTTCACTCCTTTGTATCCTGTGTTTAATTGTCTGTCCTGTTTAGTGGGTTCCTTCCATTCTCATTCATGGAGTTCTGGTCATTGTGGTCCCTCTCTAGAACATATTTCAGCAGCCTGTGAAGAGATGGCTTTGTCATCATGAAATTCTTTCATTGTTCTTTGTCATGGAACTATTTCACTTCTCCATCAAACTTGAAAGAGAGTTTTGCAGGGTGTAATCATCTGGCCTCGAATTTGTTTTTGTCCAGGACTTGAAGAACTCTACTCCATGCTCTCCTTGCCTTCATGGTTTGTATAGAGAAGTTGGCTGTATTTCTGATTTGTTTTCCTTCTAATGTGATCTGCTTCTTCTGTCTTGCAGCTTTCACTATATTATTTTTGTGTTGTATTTCTTGGATCTTGACTATTATATGTCTTTGTGTGTTTTTACTTGGGTTGAAGTTATTTAGTGTTCTGTATGTTTCAGTTACCTGAATGTTGGATTGTTTCCTCATATTTGGGAAGTTTTCTGCAATTACTTTTCTCCAAATTCTTTTTATGTCATTTGTATTGACTCCTTCATTCTCATTGATACCAATTAATCTCACATTGTTGATCCTGGCATCATCTTGCAGGTGATGGATTATTTTTTCCTGCATTCTCAAAGAGATCTCTTCTCACCTTTTCACTAGCTGCACCAGTTTCTTCAAGATCCGAAACTCTGCCTTGGCTTTCACTCAAATGGTTTTGTAGACTCGTGATTGTTATTTTAATTCTTCTCTCTCTTTGAGTCTGTTTCATGTGTTCTATTTCTTTTCTGTATTGCTCATTCAAGAAATTCTTCATATTTCTGATCCCCTCTATTCTTTTATCCATGTCTTCTTTAGAGTAGCTATTAATTCTTTTTCTACAGAGTTTCTTCCAAATTGGGTTTCTTCTGTATATTTCCTGAATTGATTCTCTACTTCAGATTCTATGATTTTAAAGAATTCTTTTTTTGATTTCAGAAATTATTTCTGCTCTGAGTTCCTCAGGATCTTTCTGCTGCTGTTTCTTTGCTTCTGACATTGTTAATTCGTATGTTTCAGCTGGAATAGTGTTCTCTGCACTTGTTCTGTGTGGGCATTGGGTTTCCCCCATATGTTTCTCAATTTGATTCATTACATCAGATGCTATGTATTCAAATATTTCTTTTTTTCATTTCAGGAATTGTGGTCTGAGTTCTTCTATACCTTTCTGCTGTTGTTCCTTTGCTTCCATCTCTGTCAATTCATTCATTTCAGCTGAGTGAGTGTCCTCTGCATTTATTAGTGTACTGGAGGCCTGAGATTGCATTTTTCTCCTCGCCTTTATCATTTTGTATAGCACTGACCTCTGACCTTTAGTGTAGAGCTTTGGTGCAGTTATAGCCTTAGTGTGTAATGAGATTCATGTGCCACTCTATTAAGTAAGTTTGAGATTATCCAGTTATGCCTGGCCTGGATCTAGCTGTTGTGTTTAGTTCATTTTTCCTGCAGCTCTTCTGGTACAACTGTGAGCCTGTGGTTCCCTTCTGTTGGGTCCCTGGTCAGGGGAGCATTAAGAAGCGCAGAAGCTCTCTCTCTCTCACTCAACAGGCTGGGTGGGGTGGATTGAGCGCTCGGAGAATCACCAAAGTTCTCGCTTTCATGGTGGGCTTGAGGGCAGGGGCTCCAGGGAGTTGACAGGCAGGCCTGTCTCAGGTGTTTCAGGCAGGCTCTCTGGCTAGGATGTCTTTGGGCCTGAGGCTCTGGATAGCGCAGAGCAAACAGGGAGAAGCTAAAGTCTCTCCCTCAGACTCACCACACACTCACAGAGCCGGGATGCTGAGGGAGTCGGGAAAATTCCCACTCGCTCAGCGTGCTTGGGGGCAAGGGCTCCAGGGAGTTGCCTGCGATTCAGTCCCAATGTCTCAGGCTGGTCGCTTGCTCGGCGGGTTTGGGGGAGGGGCGGCAATGTGGTTTTTACTCTAATAAATGTTCTAAGGTTTCACCACATTTTGTGATCACTTACTGAATTGTTGTCCTGAGACATTTTCACCATATTGCCTTTACTTCAATAGGTAAATATTATTATTTTTTATACTGGTAGCTTTACTTTTACTATTCTTTCTGAGGTTTCTGTTAAATTTAAGACATCAGACCTGTGTTTCTTGTTGCTAAGAACCTGTGTATCAGTCTGTTGGATAGAGAAACAGGGCACATATGAGGTACTTTAGAGAAGATTAACGCAGGAACCAGACTGGGAGAGTCCGTGCCTGCTGCTCAAGGAGGAAGCGGTGGGGATGCATCCATCCGTTTCCCGGCGCAGTGAATGTTCACTAAATCAAGGAAGGCCATGGGTTTGCAACGGAATTTCATAATTGCAACTTCTAAGTTAAAACTCCGAATTTGATTGCTTTTTAAAAATGTTTCAACTTTATGGAAAATCAATAATTACATAGCATATTAAACATTGTAGACAAATACTGATATGTGAAAGATATAAGATATAGACAGAATGATTTTCAGAGAAATATTTCTGAGATGAATACATCACATGAAATTAATAATAGATTATACATTATAAATAAATTATTTACAAACTTAAATGAATATAACAATAAAAATTGTCCAAAATAAAAATGAAGAATTTACAAATCAGTCACATAATAGTTCACTCTGTATAAAATCAAGAAACATATATTCATATAATTAGAATTCTCAAAGTAGAAAGAGGTAGGCAATAAATATTTAAAGATTTAAAATTTCTGAGTTTAGTTGAACTTATAACACCATATTTGTACAAGAAACTTGAGTAAAATCACACCCAGATACACAAAAATGAAATTGTTCAAAACTTATTATAAAGAAAAAAATCATTAAAGCATGTACATAAAAGCAATTAGCTATGGAAGAACAAAATTAAATAGCATCTTATTTCAATTAAAAAAAAAAGACCAAGTGTGTAAGAAACTAGACTAATTAAAGGACTGAAAGAAAAAGAAACCAAATCTGTCCTCTTTGAATTTTATAATTAGCAAACATACCTTTGAAAACTAAAAGTAAAATATTTACCTGTTATACCAATTCAAAATATTCTAATACCTCAAGATGTAGCATATCAGAAATAAAAAGACCATATTTCAGAAGGCAAGAGAAGTTTCTGTGTACTCGTGGATGAAGAATAAAGAGCTCTCAAAATGATAGTTATACAGGACTATGTAAAATATATTAGATGAACCCATTTTAAAGGTCATTAAAGATTTCTATGAAATAGTATCAATCTTATGTCAAGTTATACACTTATCTTTTTCATTTGTGTGTGTTTGTGGGTGTGTATAAAAGATCAGGAAGTTGTTAGGGACACTTCCAGGTCCTTGTCTCGGTCCAAGAAACCAATATTTGTAATCCCAAACTTACATTATTGGAGTCAAGTTGATTCCAATCTACCACTTTCAGTGTAACCCACAGTGAAAATGAAGACATTAAATTATATTTTTAATCACTGGGGAGATGAGGGGCTCTGAGTCCAGCCATGAAGATGGCTTTCCAGAACCAAGAGAGCGACCCAGGGCCTCGCCCAGTTTTTATTCAGTGGGGGAGTGGCTTGAGGAGGATTGGCTGAGAACTGTAGGAAGAAGGTGACCACTGTGAGCTGAGCCAGGTGGGAGGCCTACATTTACCTCCACCATATGCAGAGAGGATAGGCAGAGAAAGTAATCTGCATTATAATTGCTTAAGGCCAATTGAAGGATAAACAGAAGCCCTAGCCAGCTCTGTACATAAATAGGGTCAGGTCAGTCAAAATGGAGACGTTCACTCTTCTTTCAAGGAGAGCTGCTCAGGAGGTCCTCCACAAGAAGTAATATAAAGTCAATGGAAAATGGAAATATACTTTTTAAAGTTTCTAATACTAGGAGAAAATATCATACCATGTCTTTTAAATAGATTGTAAGTCAAATATACAGTATAAATCTTAAAACTACAATTAAGATTAAGCACTATTCAGAAAATTAAATACTACTTAATTAAAAATTAAATATTTCAAAACAATTTAACTAAGAAAAAGCTTTCATGAGAGTAAAGAATTACTAAGATTAAAAAATAAGATAAATACTGTAATGACAAATAAATGACCAGCACCTCTAACAGTTTGGGGATAGGATATCACACAAAATTCTAGTGTGTCATGGACATGGATAATGTCCATAATACTTACTGGTGGCCAGGTGTCACTTGTGGGACTGAGCTACTGTTATTTTCTTGACATCCACCCTATAGACCCAGACAGAATCATGACCCTTAGGGTGCAGGAGAAGTCTACTGTAGAGTGTGCTGATGGAAATATCTTGCTGCTATATACAAAATAATAACTGAAAGACTGCTTTTGTATATCACTTATTCTCCTGTGTTTAATTGTTTGTGCTGTTTGGTGGTTTCTTTTCATCCTTATTCATGGAGTTGTGGTCATTTTGCTCCCTTTCTAGAACATCTTTTAGTAGTCTGTGTAGGTTTGGCTTTGTCATCATTAAATTCTTAAGTTGTTCTTTGTCATGAAAGTATTTTACTTCTCCATTATACTTGAAAGAGAGTTTCACAGGGTATATCAGTCTGGGTTGGAATTTGTTTTCTTGCAAGACTTAAAGTACTTTGCTTCATGCTCTTCTTGACTTAATGGTTTGTGAAGAGAAATCTGCTGTTATCTTTATGGGTTTTCTTTTAAATGTGATCTGTTTCTCTTCTTTAGCGGCTTTTAGGATACTGTTCCTGTGTTGAATTTCTGGGATACTGATTATTATATGTCTGGGAGTGGTTTTAATTGGGTTGATGTTATTTGGAGTTGTATATGCTTTGGTTCCCTGAATGTCAGATAGTTTCCCCATATTTGGGAAGCTTTCTGCTATTACTTCTGCCCATATTCTTTTTATATCATTTGTATTGACTCCTTCCTTCTCATTAATGCCTATTAGTCTCACATTGTTCATCTTTGCATCATCTTGCAGATATTGAATTATTTTTTTCTTGCATCCTAGTTGTTCTTAAGAGATCTTTGCTTACTTTTTCACTAGCTGCAATGTTGTCTTTAAGGTCTGAAAGTCTATTCTCACTTTCATTCAAACAGTTTTGCCAGCTTGTGATTGAGGTTTTAAATTCCTGTGTATCACTTTGGATCTGTTTCATGCATTCTATTTCTTTCCTATATTGCTTATTCAGGGGTTCCATCATTTTTATATTCTGCTCTATTTTTTTATCAGTGTCTTCTTTATAAGCATTTAGTACTTCTTTCATTATAGTTATCATTTGTTTATTTACTTGAGAAATTATTTCTGATCTGATTTCCTCTATACCTTTCTGCTGTTGTTTCTTTACTTCCAATGCTATTTCAGATTTCAGGTGTGTGATTTCCTATTACTTGTATGCCAGTGTCTTCTGCATTTATTCTGGGTGGACTTGGGGCCTGAGGCTGTATCTTGTCCCTCCTCTTTGTCATTTTCTGCAGCACTGTCTTCTGACCTTCGGTGTAGAGCTTAGATAGAGTTATTATTACCTTAGCACCAGCTCCAGATCTACCAAGTTCAAACTTGTCCAAGTGGGTGTGGCTTGGATCTGGTTGCCATGCTCCACTTCTTCCTGTTGCAGTCCTTGGAGGTGAACCCTCTGCCACCCTGGAAGATGTTCGGCTCCTGAATCAGCTGGGTGGGTCGTGTCTCTAGCCTCTTTGCAGGGAGTTCTGCTACAGGTTCCACAATGGGCCTGGGCTCTGGGTCAGATCAGGATCTGGCAGCCCTGGGTCATCTCACTCACACACCAGGCCTGGGCTCTGGGTCCCAGAGTTTTATTATTAATGATGTGTATTCATATTTATACAAGTTTTCTTTTTTTGTCTAATTATTGTCTTATTTGAAAAGCTAACAAACTGTCCAGTTACATTTCTCCCCCAAAACACAAACTCAATAGTTACTGAATCTCTAAGCAACAAATTCAAAGCCGAGATTAAAAATTTTAAAACAAATCAAACAAGCCCTCAGGTCCAACTAAGGGAGCTCAGGTACAAGCAAGCTAATCTATACCAGTGATGCTGCTTGACTCTAGGAGGCTGGAAGACATTCTAAGCAACTCTCCTTGGAACAGTTCCTTCAGGTAGCCTTTTTCCAATTTCCGACTTCTGAATAAATATAGTATTTTGTTAACTCTACTGCAGAAAACTTCTGTAAGTTTTTTTTATTTACAATGCCAACTTTGAAAAGCTCACCAAAGTTAACTGAACAATAACCTATGCAGAAATCACTTTACAAAAAGAGGGAAAGCTCAAAATGCCAACTTTCTACAGAGAACCTGCAGCTCAATTTTATTCAGAATAAAGAAAACCAACTTTTGCTCAGACTAGAAGAAATCCAGCCATTGGTTTGGAACCTGTAACTCAAACTGCACCTGCAGTGAGACAGTGTTATGCTAATGCTGCTGCTGCATTTGTCTACTGCTTGTCTAATATTAACAATGATACACAGAGCAGTGCAGCAACTAGTGTTTGGAACAATTCTTGCAGTGTCAGGCACAGCGCTTCACTCCTTTCCACACTGCTGGTTCTCCTTGCATTCCTGGGCTTCCTCCTCTTCAATAAAGTCATTTTTGATATTAAAAGTCTTGTGAATCAGAAGTTTTCCCCTTGATCATATTGGCAACAGTTTTGCATGTAACGTCAAGCAAACCTTTGACATCTAGGTAGTTTGCTGCCAGAATAAGTTCAAAAAGTGTTCGTTGGTCAACTTTCAGGAATTCTTGGTCCCAACCAGATGTCGTCTGTTCACTTTTCCTTGTTCTCATCCTCCTCAGGAGGAGGAGGGTCATCCTTGTGGTGGGTGCACCCCTGAACGACCTTTCTTAATATTGCTGCATTAACATTTGGTAGAGGAGATGGTTCATCATCTCCTTCATCATCCTTTCCCAAATCTTCCAACATAGTCCTGATTATTACAGACTGTTTGGCAATTTCAATATCAACTTCAAATATCTCCATCAGAACTCTGAAACTTAACTGAAGGAATGGTGTAGGTCTCTAGTAGACTGTGGGCCCGAGGCAGACAGGAGCAGGAAGATGTTCCCACCACCTGGAGAAAGGCAGCGGTGAAGCCACTCTCCACAAGTTTTCATGAATACAGATTGTTACAGCTTAAACCATTTAAATTCATTTACATCCAAGTAGATGATGAAATAACTGGAACTCTAAAACACCACTATTGTTAGCACTGTACAATTACTTTTTCTCACCATAGGCTTGTAATTATCAATATACCGGAACAGGGTCAGAACAGAAATCATCCATACCATGACCCTCACTCTATTAAAGTCTTTATTTTTACCTCAATTACTTCCTGTCTCCACTATTGCAATTTCCTCTTTTTTATGATCTTCCTCAATCTAATTTTAAACACTAAGTGAAGGCAGAAGGCAACTGGTGACCCATAGAGTATTTAAAGAAAACCTGTAGGAGAATTTTCCATTAGCTTAATTTTTCCATATATGGTCAACCAGTAAATTGTGTAATGACCTCAGTCATTTACCTGCTGTCTCTGGAGGGAGAAATTGACTTTTATATCTTCCATAAATTCCTTTAAAATTAACTCATAGCTATAAGTAGATAATTAACCACATTTTTAATGTAATTTACACTATAAATTAGTAGTTATAATAGCTAAGCTTAAAGGATGAAGCAATTATTTATCCACTTCATAAGCTGAAGCTTGGTTCATATTTACTGCAGGTTCATGAACTGACAATATGGATTTCAGTTTTACATGTTGCCAGTAACTTAAATTCCTGGAAATCTGAGGAAAGAGAATTTATAATTAGATCAACCTCAACAGTCTAATTGTATGTAATTATTTTGTATGTTAGTGTAAATGCTATTACAATTTACTTTTAGTTCCAGGTTCCACTTAATGTTTTAAAAGTGGGTGTATGATTTTGAGCTTTACATTTTTCTGACTTGTAATATTTGGCATTTAATGGGTGTTGGAAGATATGTTGCTAAAATTCAGCACAGTCTTAGTTACACAGAGAAATCCAGTTTTAGTACTACAGAATTTAGAAAACAATGTTTTAATTTGAAATGTTACTAACACTAGTTTTGCTATTTTACTCTTATAAAAATTAATGTCACAAGCATGTTTGGACATCTCCATTTCTGATTGGCTGTCTTTGTTTCTTTTAACTTGGAATACATATCTGCTTATTTTATTTTTGAATACAATACATCAACAAACACTTGTTATCTAAAATAAGTCAACTTGCATTGTTACTTTTCTAGATATATTTCACTTTTTTCATCTTATTTTATATGAAATAAAATTCTCTTGTAATTTTATAAGGTTTTACATCTTCTTTGCATCATAGCTTATTAACTGGGAAGAAAATACAGGTAAATTGTATGTGTACAATAATCATCATTTCACTAACATGTAACTAAAATAATGAAGAGTTCACTACATGTAGCATCATACCCCTTTGGTAGTGCTCGCTACCAAAACAGCATCCTTGCTTAAACCAAGCTGGAGAATGGTCCAGCAGGTGCCTTGGATTAGCACCCTGCTCTCTGAAATGGAGCAGCAAATCCAGCATGAGGCCTGGCTGACAGTGAGAGTGCAGGAGGCATTAGCAGAGTGGCAGATGCCCATCACCATCATTTTGGGGTGTCCAGAGATGCTGGTCTGTTCCCCTTTATCTGTGATACTCATTTCAGTGTGCTGGATGTGACATTAGTGCTTTCTCCACGCCATGTTGAAAACACCAGGAGAGGACTAGGGACCCAGAGGGTCTGTGTTCACTTCCCCCACCAAACCTCTCCTTGACCTTGCTTTTCTGAATAAGCCAATGCTGAGTTGTGATCCAGCTGAAGGCATCATTTTTTACATCTCTGGGCTTCTAAATTATTGCTCAGACCTAGACACAGTCTTTTCTCTCACATTTTTTAAAACCCAGTTTTCCTTGTCTTGGTCCATACATTACTATGCTGATAAAACCCACTGCATGCAGAGACTCACTGGCTCCAAGGTGCGGATCTTGGCTTCAGGTAATTCTGATGCTGATAGTCCAACTTCAGGCAACCAGGAGATCTCATGCTTTGGTTAGACTTGGCCCACTGCCTCTTCAGTTAACCTAATGTCCACTGGCTTCTTACATTATTCTATTTCTATTTGTCCTCTCCTGTCACGCAAAGCAATACAGTAGAGTAGTAGTAGCATTCACTCAGTTCTTCCACTTGATAAATTGTTCAATAAAGGCTGTACTCTGGGCGCAAAGGCTTTTAGCAGAGTGAGAAGTGTGGAGTGCATGCACTGTACACACAGCTTTAGACCAAACCTAGGTTAGTAGATGCAGTCCCTCGTGCTGCTCAGGTTGGAAGGAGTACCTAAAAGAAGACAAGTCTTGTTTAGCTCAAAGAAATTACATGAGATCTGAAAAGAGTTATTGCCTTTAATATTATACTTAAAGACCAATGTAGTTCACTAAAATTGTTAATGATCATCAGGCAAATTATGACATACCCAGTGACTAAAATTAGCATATTAACATATTGATTTTATAAAATATGATAAGCAGTTGAGTGGTTGAGAAAAAAATAAAAGCAACAACCCTAGATACTTATGGAAGAAAGATTTGGAGTAAAGGAGCCATGGAGAGTGAAATGAGCATTGTACAGTGCCAGAGAAGTACACTGGAAAAAAGTAAGATTGGAGCTGGGCACTTACTACAAAAAAGAAAGACAAATTGTGATAAATCATGCATAATAAATTTATCTTTATTTATTTTTGTCTTTTTGAGACAAGGTTTGGCTATATAGTTCAGGTTGGACTTGAAATTCATTGATAGCCCAGGCTGGCCTCAAACAAACGCAATCCTCCTGCTTCAGCCTCTGGAGTCCGGGGATTAGAGGCATGTACCTCCATGCCCAATGACAAATTTATGATACATCTTGCATTGCTGTAAATTTCAGATGATCCAGTTTCTTCTATGTTGTTCATGACAGTAGATAAAGCAACGAAAAATCATAAAGCATAAGAAACTAATTGCAATTATTTGCCTTGTTATGCTAAGAATCTTAGGACTGAGACGCGTTCTAACTTTGCCCGTTTTTCCCACATGAACACTGAGAGGCTTGTTGTCTTTATTTGTGGACTACAAGTTTGTTTTCAAATTAAATGCGTGGTAAAACAGCACATGACACCACACAGTCCATTTCCTGAAGCAATAGATACTTGAGCCCATTATCACAGGAACATGGAGTGCTTCAATTAACTATTTTGAAAGCAAAAAGGACATGGTTATGCGAGGGGCTCAGTGTTCAAACTCAGACTTTCTTATTCTGTCTGCACCCTATTTAGGTACAGAATGTGTCACCACGACTCTGGATGAATCCTTGATTTTGAAGAGGCAGCAGCTGAATCCTCTGGATTTGGGGGGAGGGAGAAGAGAGTGGTGCGCAGAAAGGGTTCCTGCAACCCCATTGCACTCACTTGTACGCAACGCAGGCCGCAGGGGAGCTGATTGAAGTACACTGCGGCACTTCCGTGTTCCTCCCCAGATCAGCCGCCCGTGGGCGTGCGTGTGCCCTGTGTGCAGCCACTGTGTGGATTCTCTAAGAAGTGAGCTAGGAGGAAATGTGCACTTGAGCAACGCAGACGGCAACAATCACCCTTCATTTCATATTTTTGTGCATACTATTGCATTTAACCTTCATAGGAACACTTTGAAAGTTAATTTTCAAAATCTCCCACTTTGAAGTTCTTCTTCACCTAAAAATAAAAAACAACCCCATCTAAAATCTAAACCAAGAAAACTGTCCTATCCCCCCTTTCCAAACTGCCTCTTCCCTGTGACGCTTGTGAAACAAAAATGAGGGCCCCTCCACTGCGGCCTCAGGGTCACTGCCCGGCGAGCCCTGAGACCCAGCTCCGGTCGCGCTCTGCGGGTGGCTCTGCGCAGCGCCGGCCGCTGGTGCTGGTTGCAGACAGCTCTGGATGCAGGTGGGAAGTTGAGCTCGACAGCGCTCCGGAGCGCTAGCCTGGACCCTGGCCCTTACGGCTGTCCCCAGGTTTCTGGCTATGGCGAGGTGAGAGAAGTGAGTCCCAGCGCAGGCGGGCACCCGACAGCCCGCGGGCAGTGTGCAGCTGAGGGCCGGCGCGGTCCCTCGTCTCGGAGCCGCCCCCGCCGCCTGCGTTCCTGGCCCTCCGCGCGCCGACCCACCCAGCCCTGATCTTCACCCGCAGTTACAGCGCTCAGACAACCCCGCTGCGCGCCGGGGAGCTCCCCAGCCCGGCCTCTCCCACCCGGCAGGCCCCTTCCCACCCCGGATCCCGGCTGCCTCCGCGAGCAAGAGCTTAGGACCGGTCCTGAGGACGCGCGAGGCCGAGAGCCCTGCAGCGGCGGCGCCTGCACCCGCACGGCCGCGCTGTCCTCTGATGTGCTAAGCTGCGGCGCTCCCACCGGACCCAGAGAACAGAGAGCAGTCCTGTGGTACTTGCTTTTTGATCTTGTGTCAATATGAATTATTTTAAAATTAATTTTATTTCATTTTGAAAAGTAAAAGATGAAAGTAAGAACAAGAACTAGAAACAATGACAGAAGCAGGGTAGCGTGCACCAACACATGCGTTGCAGATTTTCACATCAAGAATAACTGATTAACAGTGGTTGATATATAAACTACTTTTATCAACAAATCTGTTAACAGATATAGTTATGCAAGCCTGGACATATTACCGCTTGTTTTCTAGAAACCTTAAATTTTTTTATCTTGTCTCTCTTGTTTTTCTTCTTATCTTTTTAAAATTTATTTTGCAGAGTATAGTAGTAATTGGCATGACATTAGAAATAGTACACATTTAGAAGACCAAGATAACAGATATTCAAGCATGATTTTCATATTACACATCGCTGTCCTCGATGTAGTTGCTCAGATCACAAGTATCAGCATACAGTTAGTCAAGATGAAAATTCTACATTTCAACTGCTATTTTCAAGAAACTGATGGAAATTTTAAGCAGAATCACCTCAGCCATTCTGTATATATACTTGTGTGCCTCCCCCCCGCCTTTTCTTTTTTCCTTTCACCTTCATTGTTTAATCCTTAAATTCTGTTTCTTTCTGTTTTACTTTATTATAATGTTCAGGCTTTATTTCTTCTTTCAGGTTCTTACACTAGGAGACTGTGCAATGTTTCCACATGTGGGTCTGATTTATCAATCACTGGGAGGAGGACCTCAAGAGGAGGTCCCAGTTTTTGATAAATAACTACACTCAAAGGAAATAACCAATAGAGTGAAAAGGCAATTGACAAATGTGGAAAAATTCTTAGGCAATAACCCTATAGACAAAGGTCTTCTATCCAGAGTATATAAAGAGCTAAAAAAAAATTAGGGCCCTAAAATTTTAAGACCCAGTCAAAAAATGAGCATCTGAGGTGCATACATGCTTCTCAGAGGAAGAAATACAAGAGGCAAATAATTACCTGAAAAAATGCTCCACATCACTGGCCATTCAAGAAATACAAATTAAAACAATATGGAGATACCTTTTCACTCTAGAAAGAATGGCTGGCATAAATAAACTAATAACAAATGATAGAGAGGCTGTGGGGAAAAAGAAACCCTTCTCTGCTGGTGGGAATGTAGAGTGGTTCAACAGTTACGGCAATCAGTGTGGAGACTTCTAAGAAAACTTGGACCAGAAATCCCATTTCATCCAGCGATCCCCCTTCTGGAAATATTCCCAAAAGAACTGAAAACCTGATACCACAATGCTATATGTGCACTCATGTTTACAGCAGCACAATTTGTCATAGCCAAATCTTAGAAACAATCAAAATGCCCATCCTGAGGAATGGATGAAAAAGATGTGGTAGTTTATACAATGGAGTATTACTCAGCTATAAAAAAGACAAACTCGAAACCTTCCTAGGTAAGTGGGTGCAAGATAAATTATTTTGATTAATTGAAAGGAAGATGGAGGGCTGCCATCACTTTCCCTTTACCTTTGTAGCAAATATTTAGTGAATACTTATGATGTTCCAGCTGCCGTTTAACCTGTATGTGTAGTATTTAATCTTTATTTTATTCTTTCATTTTATTTTTTGGTACCAGGACTTGGACTCAGGGCCTCGTGCTTGCCATGCAGATGCTGTGTCACTGAACTATGTCCCAGCTCTGACATGTAGTATTTAATAAGTTGATTTGCAGATGTCTCATTGGTAGTTGTCTCTCAATAAAATTATTAAAAAATAAATTAAAAAATAAAACAGAAAAGCCTTTTGAAGTTACATAATTGACAGTTTATGAAATATACATTCTGATTTTATCTTTTCAGAAAAATTTAATTTTTTTCTCCAAAAATATGTAAAAATCTTACACAGTAATCTTTTTGTAAAATTAGTATAGAAAGAAATAAAATCATGTCATATTCAATGAAAAAAGGAACATTACATAAGAAGCAGTTATTTACTTTTGTACAGTGACTAAATTTTTCTTCACTATTGCAAACAATATAGATTTAGTTTTGCTTTAACTTCAAAAGAGCATTAAACTATCTTTTATTGGAAATATAAAGAAAGGCTAGTGATTATCATGAAGGACAAAGGTTATATGAGACACAGAATAGCAAGGTTTAACAAAACATTTTTCAGTAAAAAAAAAAAAAAAGCGATTTCCACCTGTCTGCAATCCCAACCCTCGGGAAGCTGAGGCAGGAGGACTGTTGCAGTGAGACTAGCCTATGCTACAAAGTGAGTTCAAGGCCAGCCTGAACTGCATAGCAAGATGCAGTCTGAAAAAGACGAAAAAAAGTGATTTCATTTTAACTTAAGAAGTGAATACTAAAATATTTCAAATATACTTTCTCCCTTCATTTTTAAACAGTAACATTGTAATAAAAAACATTTTCAAACTTTGACACATTTCCTATTAAATATGCAGCCTTACAATTACATAAATATCTTCTATTTATAAATAACCAAAAGCCAATGTTTACTGAAGCCTGTAAAAGCTCACTCATCCTTTTTACACATTACCTTAAGAAAATTTTAACCTTAAGGAAAATGAAAAAAAAAAAAAAAAAACAAAACATGACAAGCACCTATGTGCTCTCTATCCTGGCATTTTTATTTTTCTAAATAACATGTCAAATACGAAATGAGCATATTGGAATTAGCTACTCACTGGGCTGTGTGGTAAGATGCACTGCAGGGAAGGGGCCTGCTGGCCACAGTCTAGGGAAATCTTTGTGTGCAGGGTCTGGGACAGCTCAGCAGCGCACTCTACTGAGACCTACTCCACAGGTCCAGCCCAAGTCCCGGTTTGGGTTTGTGCTTATCCTTGGATGAAGATGGTGAGTTATTCTTCACAAAATTGCCTAGTGTTCAGGTTTGCTGCTGACTGCCATGGGCTCTGTTGTGGAGTCAGCAATGAGTTGTTCAAAGAGAAAGTGCATGTGTTCTCCTTGTGCTTCCTGCAGGCTGCCTCAGAGAAACAACTTCATTTCCACGGGAGACGTGAAGCTGTGGCCAAGCAAGGCTCCTCTCCACGGAGACAGCATCTGTGCCTGGACCCACTGTATTCAGACCTGCTGCCCAGATGGACTTGCACTGTAGCTTCTTTGCAAACCTCTTTCCTCGAGTTTCCCCAAATTTATTTCCCTTTTTCCTTGACTGATAGGGAAAACAGAACAATATCATCCACAGCCAGACTGGGGCTGCTGGCTCAGGCTCCTAGATCCTAGCCAGCACTTACCTTCCCTCTCCCTCATCAGCCACTTTTTACCTTTCATTTTGTTCCCTCTCCATTTTGGTCTCTTGTTTTCATGCAGCAGCAACAAATAATTAACATAAAATACAACCAGGATTGAAGGAGAAAGAAAGGAAGGAAAAAGGAATAGAGACATGATTGATCGTGACAGCTCATATGTTTTTCAACAAGTTAAGGAAGACTGGCTATGTTCTGAATCCCCCCCCAGCCCCCACCCCCCAGCGAACTCTTGGACTAAACTGATTCTGTAGGAGTGCGGAGATTCTTCAATTGTCTCTTTAGAACCTTATTTTCCTTGCTTTAATTTTGTCTTTCTCTTTTTTTTCTTTTTCTTTCTCTCTTGTTCTCCTTCTCTCCCTCCTCCTTCTTCATCCTACTCTTCCTCTTTTCTTTTTTCAGTACTAGGGATTGAATCCAGTACATCCTGTGCTTCACCGCCAGTGCTTTCCTCATTTTTCATCCAATCCAGGTCTCACTGATGTGCTAAGTTTCCAAGGTTGGGTTTGAACTTGGGATCCTTATCCCACAGCCTCCCAGAGTGCTAACAGCATGATCCCACCAGGCCCGGCCTAAATTTTTTTCTTTTTGAAATAAAAACTAACCATTTAACTATTTCAAAGTGTGCAATGAAGTGATACCTTGTTTGCTTCTGTGCTCTGCGGTCCTGGGCATTGAACCCAGGGCTGCTATAGCACTGAGCTCTATTACTAGACCTTTGGTTTTCATTTTACTTTTTGAAATTCTAAAACAGGGTCTTGCTAAGTTGCCCAGGCTAGTCTTGCACTTGTGATCTCTCTGCAGCAGCCTCTCCAGTAGCTGGGCTTTCAGGTACATGTACCACGCTGGTAACTGAGTTTTAGTACATTCACAGTGTGGTGCAATCATTAATCTAATTTGAGAACATTTTCTTCTCCCGAAAGAGAAACTCCATTCTCACAAGGGTACGCTCCTCATTTCCTTTGGCCTCCACTCCTGGCTATTCCATTAATTTGCTCTCTGTCTCTATGGATTTGCTCATTTCAAATATTTCCTATAAATGGTTATACAATATGTGGTCTTTTACATAGATTTCTTTCAATTGATGTAATGTCTTTTTTATGTTTTTCATTTTAATGAGAAAATGGTTAGTAGGACAGTTACAATAATTAATATATTGCATACTGTTGTCTTCATAGTAATGTAATGTCTGTAAGGTTCATCAGCATTGTAGGAGGGGCCGGGGAGCTGGCTCAGTGAAATAAGCGCTTCCCTGGAAAGTGCAAGGGCCTGAGTTCAATCCCTGGTTCAGCCAAAAAAATATTGTGGGCATCAGCACCTCATTCTTCTTTTTTGTTTGTTTGTACTTTTTATTATTACTTTTAAAGAATACAAGATAGTGATGGAAGGAAACAGCACTATACATGATATGAGATTTCACTAAACAAAGCAAAAGGAATCCAACAATGGTTACTGTATTACATGATGCTATGTGCAAATTAGTTTTTCAGATTACCAGATATAAATGTATAAGTTTTCTTTAAAAAAAATCACTAAGAAGTAATAAGAAATTTAAGAGAGGAAAATAATTAGAGTAAAAACAAAAATTGTAAGCATTAACTGTCCCTTTCTTTCATTTTTTTTAATATTCATATAATTAGAATTCTCAAAGTAGAAAGAAATAGGCAATGAATATTTAAATATTTAAAATTTCTGAATTTAGTTCAATTTATAATACCATATTTCCAAGAAAAATGAACATTGTGCACAAGAAATTTAAATAAAATCATACCAAGATACACAAAAATGAAATTGTCCAAAACTTATTATAAAGAAAAAAATGGTAAAAGCATATACATAAAAAATATTAGCTATAGAAGAACAAAATTAAATAACATCTTATTCCATGTTAGAAAGAAAAAAAAAAAGGACCAAGTGTGTAAAAAACTAGACTAAAGGACTGAAAGAAAAAAAAAAAGATCTACCCTCTTTGAATTTTATATTTAGCAAGCATACCTTTGAAAACTAAACGTAAAATATTTTCTAGTTATACAATATTGAAATATTTTAATACTTCCAGGTGTAGCATATGAGAAATAATAAAGAGCATAATTCAAAAGGCAAGAGAAGTTGCAGTATGCTCCTGGATGAACAATAAAGAGCTCACAAAGTGACAGTTATGCAGGACTATATAAAATATATTAGATGAACCCTTATTTAAAAGGTCATTGAAGATTTCTATGAAACAGTACCAATCTTATGTCGGGTTATACATGTATTTTGTTCATATATATGTGTGTTTATATGTGTATAAAGGATAGGGAAGAAGTAATATAAAGTCAACAGAAAATGGAAATATACTTTTTAAAGTTGCTAAAACTAGGAGAAGATATCATACAATGTCTTTTAGATAAATTGTGACAAAGATATTGTATAAGTTTTAAAGCAAAAATTAAGATTAAGCTATATTAAGAAAATTAAATACTAATTACTTTAAACTTAAATGTTTCAAAACAATTGAACTAAGCAAAAGTTTTCGTGGCAGTAAAGAAATACTAAGAATAAAACATAAGATAAATGCTGGAATGACAAATAAATGATCATTACTTCTGACAGTTTGGGGATGGGATATTGCACAAAGTTCTAGTGTGTTGTGGACGTGGATAATGACCATGACACTTACTGGTGGCCAGGTGTCACTTGTGGGACTGAGCTACAGCTATTTCCTTGAAATCCACCCTGTAGTCCCATATGGAATCATGACCCACAGGGTGCAGTAGAAGTCCATCTGTGGAGTGTGCTGATGGAACTATTTTGCTGCTGTTTACAAAAGAATAACTGAAAGACTACTATTGTGTACCTCTTATTCTCCTAATTTGTTTGTTTGCCCTGTTTGGTGGGTTCTTTCCATTCTCATTCACGGGGTTGTGATCATTTTTCTCCCTCTCTATAACATCACTTGGTAGTCTGTGTAGGCTTGGCTTTGTCATCATGAAATTCTTTAATTGTTCTTTGTCATGAAAGTATTTTACTTCTGCATTACACTTGAAAGAGAGTTTCACAGGGTATATAGTGTGGGTTGGAATTTGTTTTCTTGTAAGACTTGAAATACTTCGCTCCATGCTCTTCTTGACTTGATGGTTTGTGAAGAGAAATTTGCTGTTATTCTGATGGGTTTTCCTTTGAACGTGATCTGCTTCTTTTCTTTAGTGACTTTTAGTATAGTGTTCCTTGCTGAATTTCTGGGATCTTGATTATTATATGTCTAGGAGTGGTTTTAATTGGGTTGATGTTATTTAGAGTTGTATATGCTTTGGCTACCTGAATGTCATATTGTTGTGGCATATTTGGGAAGTATTCTGCTATTACTTCTGCCCATATTCTTTTTATATCATTTGTATTGACTCCTTCCTTTTCATTGATGCATATTAGTATCATATTGTTCATCTCTGCATAGTCTTACAGGTTGTTGAATTATTTTTTCCTGAATCCTAGTTGTTTTTAAGAGAGCTTTGCTTTTTCACCAGCTGCAATGGCGCTTTAAGGTCTGAAAGTCTATTTTCACTTTCACTCAAACGGATTTGCCAGCTTACGACTGAGCTTTTAATTTCCTGTATATCACTTTGGATCTGTTTCATACATTCTATTTGTTGCTTATTCAGGGGTTCCATCATTTTTATATTCTGCTTTACTTTTTTTATCAGTGTATTCTTTACACTGATAAAAGCACTTAGTACTTCTTTGATTATAGTTATCACTACATTTTTTTTTTTTTACTTCAGAAATTAGTTCTGATTTCTTCTATACCTTTCTGCAATTGTTTCTTTACTTCCAACGCTATTATTCAGAGATTTCAGGTGTGTGATTTCCAATTTCTTCTATGCTAGTGTCTTCTGCATTTGAACTGGGTGGACTTGGGGCCCAAGACTGCATTTTGTTCTTCCTCTTTGTCATTTTCTACAGTACTGTCTTCTGATCTTTGATGTAGAGCTTAGATAGAGTCATTATTACCTTAGCACCAGGTCTGGATCTACCAAGTTCAGACTCCTCCACATGGGTGTGGCTTGGGCCTGGCTGTGCTCCACTTCTTCCTGCTGCAGCCTTGAAGGTGATTTGTTTGTGTCACACTGGCAAGATGTTCTTCTCCTGAATCTACCTCTTTGTAGGGAGTTCTGCTGAAGGGTTCCACGCTGGGCCTGAGCTCTGGGTCACTTCAGGAATGGCAGCCAGGGAGGTCTCACTCACATGTTGTGCTTACACTCTGGGTCAATTGCAGGTCCAGTGGCCTCGCAGTCTCCACCTAGTTCTTTTTAAGGCTGGATAATATTTTCCTACTGGCAGTGGTGGTGAACCTATGGTATGTGTGGTGTGGCAGTCTGTTTGTCAAAAGCTCTGAAAGGTTCACCAGCATAGCTGTGGGGAATGCCACATGCATTTATTTTCTTTGTTGTTTTATGTAGTTTTTGCTGAAGTTTAATTAACATATAGGAAGATTGAATAGATCTTAGTATTACAACTTGAATTTTAATCTATCATCATAGTGAAATAAATACCCAGAATGAAAAACAAAATCTTAAACACTTTCTTCTTGGATCAGGCCCTGGACAGTTGGGGTTGGGTGTGCTTGGATCTGGCCCGGCCCACCAGGAAGAAGGGAACCCAGAAAGGCTCTTAAGTGAATAGTGAAGTCCATGGGACAGTGAAGAGAGAGACTTAAAGGCTGGAGAAGGAGGTGGCAGGCAGCACTTTCTCCCCAAGCCCAGACTCACTGTGTGTGTGTGTGTGTGTGTGTGTGTGTGTGTGTGTGTGTATGGTGGCAGCCTGGCCCAGAGGACATACATTTGGCTACAGGTAAGGCCTCTGTGGAGAGCACACCAGCGGGAAGGAGCAGCTACACAGTGGGCTGCAGGGCCAGTTAATCACCTGGATTTAGATGTCTTCCAGGAGAGGGTGACTGGTCAGTAGCCACCTTGGAGAGGTGCCCAGTGAGCTTAAAATTCAAACAGTGGTGTGCTGGTGCCACTTAGCTGCTCCCAGTATCAGGTGAGGCTTGTAGCCAGTTAGTCTTCAGGTGACCATGTAGCTGAGTTCAAGTTGAACTCAAGCAGGAGTGTTAAGGCCGAGCAAATTGGTTCCAACTTCACAGCCAGAAGTAGCTTGAACTTTAGTGCAACTGAAGGTGCAGGTCAGCTGAGGTTGTCACATGCACCACTGCAGAACAACGGCTGGCTTAATCACACTGGATCTGGACTGTCCACCCACATCGCCTACCAGCGATACCAGAGACGCACTTTGAAGTGGACACTTTTTTCTTTGTTTTCTTGTGGCTTTTGTTGTTGTTGTTGTTTGTTTTTTTGAGATAACATCTTGCTATTCAGCTCAGTCTGGCCTTGAATTCATTAGGCCAGGCTTGTCTCAAACTTGCAGCATAGTGATGTTCCTGATTCAGCCTCCCAAGCACTGGGATACAGGTGTGTACAGACATGTCCAGATGCTTTGCCTTTTTTAAAAAAATTCAAGATAAAATATCAATGAAACAGTTTCAAAACAGGTTAGTAGGGGGTTATAATAATTAATGCATTGCACACTGTTATCTTCATAGTAGTTATTCAGAGGACAAGATGTAGACATGATATGTTGTTTAAACAAAACTAGTACAAACTTTTCTTCTCAATGAACTAAGAGAAAGTAGCTGTACATCTATCCTAACTCATATATATATATATATATATATATATATATATATATATATATATTCTTTTTCTTTGCACAACAAAACTGTCCTCTATTTACATTTTCATGAAGTTAGAAACATGTGACACTAGGTTGCCTATTGACTAAGAGCTGACCTTAACCATAACTTCGTCTCAGGAGTGAGGTAGCTCGTTTGCTTTAGGCACTGTGTCTATTCCCAACTACACATATTTGATCAATTTTTTAGCTTTTGACTCCCAACATATCCGCCTTTTTATTTTGTTTTGTCAGAGATGGCATTCCACTGCAGCTAGAGAAGCTGTATTTGGAGAAGTCTTTAAAAGACCTTTTCATACTTGAAGCCAGTCCAAAGATTGTAGGTTCTTGAATTCAGCAAAATAACCCAAATACCCCATTCATCATTGTTAGTAGTGGGTTATCAACAGAACTGGCAATTGTCAGGAGTTGTTGACTTGAACCTTTTACAGCTCAGCATATTAATATGGCATTACTTTTCATATCTCATGGTTATACTTTTCTGTTGGATGGTTAAGACCAACTTAAAGCAAAACCTAACAAACTAAAAATGTAATTTTTGTATCTAACAAGGTGAGTCAAATCCCCTCAGGATTTACCATTTAACTTGGCCTTTTCTTGATTGGTTGTTTTTATATGAATGTGAGCATGGTTTCTAGGGTTTTTTTGCTGTTACTGCTTCTATTTCTTCCTATACTCACAGCACTTTTGTTCTCTTTACAAGTTTCTTGAAGTTTACGTGCTCATCCTTCAGCTTTGCTTCTGTTCTCTTCCTCTTGTTCTAGCTCTCTTTCCCTCCTATAACTCCTTTTAAATTATCTTTCCTGAGGGTAAAATTGCCACACTGAGGGCTTATTTCCTGTATACAATTTTCTGCTTAATTTTTACATTTTTTATAATCACAAAACTAATTCATATGGTTAAAAGTGGTAAATTAATAGTTACCTTGTTTGTCATTTTCTAGGATGTTTGAAGCTATTAATATAGCTCATTGTACTACTTTAGCCAAGGTGACACAATTATTCTAGTCAGTTGTTCTTCATGGTATGCCAAAACTGAGATTGCCTGAGGGACAGAAATAATGCTATAGGCCAGTGCCAAAGAACCAGGGGCTACTTCTCAATCCAATAAATTGAAAAGATAGTATCTTGCGATAGACTCAAAACTCTGAAGTCAGCTAACCTTGAAGACATTAATGAGAAGTATTCATTTCCTAAGTTTCTCAATGAAACTATCTACTATAAGCAATTCATAAGCATCAACTCAGAAATTAAACTAAAAAAAAAGAAAATTAAAAGACACAGGATGCAACCCCAGACTTTCACCTCACCAAAGGTAAACCCAGGGGACAATGAGATGGAACAACTTGAAAGCCATCCACCTGGACTCTCTGATGTGGTAACAAAGCAAAAGATAAGGCTCTAGAAGAAAATCAAATCAGAAATAATTTCTCAAGTAACTATGGAGTTGGTAAATGCAATGAAAGACATGCTTAGTGACTCTAAAGCAAATACAGACAAAAGAAAAAAAATAGAGAAGCTTAGAAACCATGAACACTCAGAAGAAGAAAGAAATAGAATCCATGAAACAGATTTAAACAGATATTTAGGAGATTAAAAATTCAAGTTATATGCAGCAGAGTGAGCCAATCTGATGACAGAATTTAGAATAGGAGAAAGGATTTTGGTTAGTGATCATAAAAGAAAGACTGCTTAACAATAGCAAAGTGAAAACTCAACCTGACAGCTGCTAAATGATGCAGAAAAACATAAGATTTCTCAGATCAATGAAAAAACAGGAGATAATGCAAATAACGTTAAAAAACTATTTACAGAAATAATGGCAGAAACTTTTCCAATTTGAAACAGATAAGTGAGGCATATACAGCTCATACTAGCCATGGTGAAGAAATAAAAATAAATAAATAAAAATAAAAAAACCAAAAACCAAAAACAAACTACACCAAGGCATACAGTAGTCAGGATTCTAGAAATTCAATACAGGAAAAGAATATTAAAAGCTGTTACAGAAAAGCAAATCGCCATAAAGGAAAGCCCATCAGAATCACAGAGTATTTCTCAAAATAAACCCTCCAATCATAAGGATCTTACAGTGAAGTATTTCAAGCCCTAAAAGCAAGCAACCTTCAATCCAAACTGATATACCCTGCAAAACTATTTTTCAAAATTAATGGAGAAAGGTGGTACAGAGGAGCCGATGTTCACATCTAGGCCTAGCAGGCCAAGTTTGGTGGAACAGAGGAGCAGAAGCCTGTAGCCAGGCCCAGCTGGTTGAGTTCACTGACGCAGACCTGGGAGGAGGAGCTGAGACCTGCAGGTAGGGCTGGTGAGCCGAGGCATACTGCTAGGTACAGTAGGACTGAGACTGGGCCAGACCTACAGGGGGATCTTTGTGGCACAGAGATGGCAGGAGGTAACATAAGTGAGTTACTCTGCCTGGAAGATTCCAGGTATGTGAAGGAAGGTGCTCAGCAGAACTCAGGGTAACTAGTTCACACACAAATTCAGAATTTACAGTCTGCCTTGTTATATAGCTATAGTGTTTGCTCCAATGATCTTAAATACAAAACCATTAGTTACCAAAGTTTGTCAATTTCAAAATTTCACTTGCAGTTATTAGGATTGCTAATTATACTCCTGTAACTAGGGCACCATATCTACCTTGCCCACATGTCCTCATTTGGGTAATAATATCAGGAGGTGCTTGAGTAACAAGCTAACCAACGCCCTATACCAGGACAGGAGACAGTGCCAAATGGAAACCAATGTCCCATTCTCAGTCAATAGAGAGGGCCAAATCTTGGGACACACACAAATCAAGAACCACTGAAATAGGAGAGCTGAGGAACAGACTGTTTACCAAGAGAGTCTGATTACACTGATAATAGCTATCTACTATCAAACTTTCACAGAAAAGTATCATAGTAATCAATCTAAAAAGGGGCCAATGGGATAGCTCAGTGGACTAAGTGTGTGCTTTGGCAAGTGCAGGGGCCAGGGTTCGATCCCCAGTCCTGTATGCCATGTTGGCCTGGCCTCTGGGACACATTAAGCCTGCAACAGAGTCCAGGTGTGGTGGTGCCCACCTGTCATCCCAGTGTTGGGGAGGCTGAAAATAGGAGGTTCACTACAAGTTTGAGCTGTGTAGTGACACCCTGTACCAAGTACATAAATAAAGAAGAAACAAAAAAGAATTCTTTCTGAAATAGTAAATGACAAAACCAAGGAGCAAAATACAATGCTACATGCACCAGGAGCTCAGAAAAAAGCAGGGGTAGCTATTCTGTTCACAGACAACCTGAACTCCAAACCAAGAATGATCAAATGAGATAAAAAGGTCACTACGCACTTGCCGGAGGAAGACTTCCAGAGGAAGAAGCTCATAAATGCGCAGGCACCAAATAAGACAAATGTCAAAGGACATGGAGAATCGAACAACCAATGACACAGGGACCTAAACACAGCATCGCATTGAAAAGATGGGTCGAACAGACAAAAAATTAATGGAGATGAAGCGCAACTGAACCAAGCCTCTGAACAAATCAAGTTACTAGACGTTTATAAAATGTTCCAACCAGCAACATCTGAATACACATAGGCTGTCCTCTAAAATAGACCACATTCTAGTCCATAAAAATGCTTTTTTTTAAAAAAAAAAAAAAACATGCTTAAGTAAATACAAGAAAACAGAAATTATCCCATGCATGCTAACTAACCACAATGCAATGAAACTGGAAACAATGAAAGAAAGTACGAAAACCCCATAAGCACATGGAAATTAAATAATACTCCCCTCAGCAACCAATGGGTTACAGATGAAATTACATAAGAAATTAAATAATATCTACAAGTCAATGAAAATTCAAATACAGCTTATCAGAATTTGTGGGATGCCATGAGAGCAATTCTCAGAAGGAAATTTACAGCAGTGAACTCACACATTAGGAAAGCAGAACAAGAACAAATAAACATCATGGTAGTGCATCTCAAGCTTCTAGAAAAAGCAAACCATGCCCAAAGCCCAAAGACATAAGGTTACAAAGATTAGAGAAGAAATTAAAGTAATCGAGACAAACAAAACAATACAAAGAATTAATGGTTCAAAGAGCTGGTTCTTTGAAAGATTAAATTTTTGCAGGTCTTTTGAAATGAACAGTTAATGCTTAATTTTTTTCTGCTGATTTTTGTTTCCTCTTTTGAACTTCTTTGTTACTGTTTTGTTTTTTCTTTCTTTAAATGACTCTTACACATTTATATCTGTAATCTGCACAACTAATTTGAAGATAGCATCCTGTAATATAGCAACCATTGTTGAGTTCCTATTATTTGTTTGGTGAACTCTTGTATCATTTCTAATGTTTTCAACTATTACTATTTTGTATCTTTTAAAAATAAAAAAATATGTAAAATATTTGATAACCCCCTTGCCAACTTCCCTAAGAAGAGGAAATAAAAATCTCAAATTCAACAGTAAAGAATGAAAATGTTGAAGTTAGTAGAGATCTTTTGAAAATTCAAAAGATTTCCAACAGCTATTTTGAAAATCTTTGCTTTTATACAACCAAATACACAGAAGAAATGGACAGATTCCTAGGTAGTTACAAACTACCAAAACTGCATCAAGAAGATATAAAAACTCTGAAGAACCAAATGTTACCCAATGAAATTGGAAACGTAATAAAAAAATGTGCCAACAAAGAAAGGCCTACATTCATGGCTGAATTCTACAAGAAATCTAGAGAGGATTTAATCATAATATTCTAGCTCTCCAATGAAATGGAAAAGGAAGAAATATTCCCAAACTCATTCCTGGAGGCAAGTACTACACTTATAACAGAACCGGAAAAGACTAAACCAAGAAAAGAGAATTACGGGAACATAGATACAAAAATCCTCACCAAAATACTAGCAAATAGAATGCAGCAAATCATTAGGAAGACTATACACCGTGACCAGATAGGATTCATCCCAGAGTTCAACATACGAAAATCTATAAATGTAATCAGTAGAGCCCAAACCAAAAACTACATGATCATCTCAATAGATGCAGAAAAAGCTTTTGACAAAGTCCAACACTCATTCATGATCAAAACCCTAAAAAAAATTGGAACAGTTGGCCTCAATCAGATAAAAGCCATCTGTGAAAAACCAACAGACAACATCATTCTAAATGAAGAAAAACTGAAAGCTTTTACTCTAAAATCTGGTAGAAGACAGGGATGTCCACTATCACCACTTCTATTCAAAATAATTCTGGAAACATTAGCCAGAGCCACTAGACAAGAGAGAGAGAGAAAAAAAAAAGGAATAAGAACTGGCAAAGAAGTAGTTAAACTATCATTTTTTGCAGATGACTGATACTTCGTATGGAAGACCCAAAAAATCCACCTAGAACCTCAGAGAATTAATAAACGAATTCAGTAGCATAGCAGGATGCAAAGTCAAAAACCCAAAAACTCAATTGTATTCTTCTGCACAGATAAGAAACTCACTAAGAGAGAAGTTAGAAAGGCAATATCCTTCACAACAGCATGCAACAAAATGAAGTACTTAGGAATTCATCCAACAAAGGAAGCAAAAAGCTATACAATGAAAATTAAAATACTCTGAAAAAAGAGATTGAAGAGGATTTCAGAAAATGGAAAGTTATTCTTTGCTCCTGCATAGGAAGAACCAACATCGTGAAAATGACCACACTCCCAAAAGTGTTATATGGACTTAATGTAATCCCTATCAAAATACTATCAACATAACTCACAGATCTAAAGAAAATATTCCTAAGATTTACTTGGAATCAGAAAAGACCTAGAATAGCGAAGGCAATCCTCTCCAAGAAAGGTAAGGCAGAAGGAATTACAATCCCCTACTTGAAATCATACTATAAAGCTACTGTGATAAAATCAGCATGGTACTGGCAAAAAACAAAACAAAACTCAAAAACAAAAAGAAAACAAACAAACAGATATCGGGATCAAAGGAACAGGTTAGAAGATGCTGAGAAAACTTCAAACACACTTAGTCACCTTATCTTTGAAAAAGGGCTAAACATGTTCATTAGAAGAAAGCCTCTTTAATAAATGGTGCTGGCAAAACTGGCTTTCCACATGCCAAAAACTAAAACTAAATAAGGTCTATCACAATGCACTAAGCTAAAGTATAAAGATCTAAACATTAAAATAGAAACACCAAATCTATGGCTCCAGACCTGGGTGTGCTGAGCTGCTGGAGTGTGGGCTTGGTGACGCACACCTGTAATCACAGCACTAGGGAGGCAGAAATGAAGAGGATCACTGTGAATCCAAGCTGCATAGTGAGAACCTACACACACACAAAAAGCAACACTAAATCTACTGGAAGACAAAGTAAGTGTCTTGAAGATATAGGGGTAGGCAGAGTTCATAAGCAAAAATCAAACTGGAAAATATTTCAGAAAATCAAAAACTGGTATCTCATCTTATTGAGAAGTTTCTACATGTCAAAAGAAATCACTAGCAGAGTGGAGAGATAGCTCATAAATTGGGAAAAAATCTTAACCAACAGTCACTCAGACAAAGGACTTCCATCTAGAACATATAAAGATCTAAAAAAAATCAGGACCCCAAAATTCAAAGACTCAACCCAAAAATGGGCATCTGAAATGAATACACACTTCTCAGAGAACTATAAAGGACAAATAAATACATGAGAAACTATTTCACAGCACTGGTCATTCAAGAAATGTGAATTAAAAGAACACTGAGATTTCATCTCACCCCAGAAAGAATGTATGTCATAAAGAAGTTAACTAATAACAAATGCTGGAAAGTCTGTGAGGAAAAAGGAGCCCTTCTCCATTGTTAGTGGGAATGCAGACTGATACAACCACTGTGGAAATCAGTGTGGAAACTCCTAAAACAAGCTAGTATTGGAAGTCCCATTTAACTCAGCTATTGCCCTTCTGTATATTTTTCAAAAAATCTAAAAACAGCATACTACAATGATATATGTGCACTAATGCTTATAGCAACACAATTTGTCATAGTCAAATCTTGGAAACAGCCAAAATGCCCATCCCCTAATGCACAGATTTAAAAAAAGATGTTGCCTTTTTATACAATGGAGTATTACTGATCTATAAAGACAAACATCAGGTCTTTATAGGTGAATGGATAACATAAGAAATAAACAGTGAAGGTGAGGGAAAGAAGAAAACATAGGGAATAAAAGAAAGGGGGAAATTATGCAAGTGTGTATACAGGATAGCAGCAATGACTGTATTAGTTCCATGAGGTTTTGAAAGTAGCAGTTAATGTCTAAAATTTCCACTTTGACTAAGTCTACATGCTTATACTTGCAATTTGAGCAGCCACATGGAAGACAGCAATGTGCAATGGAAACCACTGCTGAAGGCCTCTCATCTTGTTCTTCTAAGTGTGCGCCATTTCTGATGTCGGATCAATTATGATTATAATCTCTTTAGAACAAATTAAAAATAATAATAAAAAAGGACAGGAAAAATTTATTGAAAGCAAGCATTAATGTTTAATTATTTCACAATTTTACATACCTGTATTGTTAATTTGAGCAAGAGATTTGATGATAAAAATACATAATATAACAACCATTATTATTTTTTTATTCTTGTTTTGACATTCTGTAGCATATGTATCTCATATGTTACTGTTTTTGTCTTTGTTTTTGTTTTTACTCTTTAAAACAAAATAGAATTAATAGAAATAAGATCCTTCTATGGCAAAGAACATCTAAAGAAATTCATGACAACAAACAGAACTTCCAAAATTTTCTAGAGGCCATTCTAAAAACACATAGCAAGGACAACGACTCCATGAACTCCAGTAGAATGACTCTACTAGGCAAAACAAGTAATTAAACGAAGTGGGATAAAAGGATACTGCAGCAGGAAAATAAGATAAAGGTAAGTCAGTATATATCAGTTGTAGCCATGAACACTAGTGGTCTCATTTTGCTTATCAAAAACAAAACAAAGCAAAAACAAAAAAAATCTGAATTGGAAGAATGGATCAAGAAGCAAGATCCGACAGTACACTGCATCCCCTTAATTGGAGAAGAAATTCATAGACTGAAAACCAAAGAATGGAAAATAATACTCCATGGAACAAGAAGCCAGAAAAGAGAAGGGGTTGCAGTTCTACTAATGATAAAGTGGATTTCAGGCCAGACTGATCAAATGAGATAAAGATCACTACTCTCTTGTCCAAGAAAAGGTAACAACCACAAGTATGTATGTACTGAATACCAGCACCCGCAACTACATAAGATAAATATTAACAGACATGAAGAATCAAATAAGCTCTAATACAGTTGTAATGGGGAACCTTAAAATCCCACTGTCACAAATAGATCAACTAGATAAAAATGTCAATGAAGAACTAATAAAACTGAATCAAACATGTGAACAAGTGGACTTAGTGGATTTCTACATAGTGTTCTACCCCTCAACATCAGCATACACATTCTTGATGCGAGGATGGTTCAATATTCAAAAACCTATAAATGTAATACACTACATTAATAGACTGAAATCTAAAAACCACATGATCATCTCAATTGATGCAGAGAAAGCTTTTGACAAAGTCCAACACTCATTCATGTTCAAGGTCCTACAGAAAATTGGAATAAATGGACTATCTTAACTTGATAAAAGCTCATATAATCTTAAATGGGGAAAAACTGAAATCTTTTACTCTTAAATCAGGTACAAGACAAGGATGTCATCTATCACCCCTGCTATTCAATATAGTCTTGGAATCCTTAGCAACAGCCATTAGAAAAGAGGGAGAAATAAAGGGAATAGGAATAGGTAAAGAAGAAGTTAAATTATCACTATTTGCAGATGACATGATACTTTACTTGGAAGACCCCCAAAATTCCACCAAGAAACTACTAGAACTGATACGGAAATTCAGTAGCATAGCAGGACACAAAGTCAATACTCAAAAGTCAATAGCATTCCTCTACACAGATAACAAGCAATAGAAACAATACCTTTTAAAATAGCACCAAGGAAAATGAAATACCTTGGGATTCACTTAACCAAGGAAGTCAAGGATCTTTTCACAGAAAATTACAACACCCTAAGAAAAGACATTATAGAGGATTTCAGAAAATGGAAAGATATTCCATGCTCCTGGATAGGAAGAACCAACATTGCGAAGATGGCCATACTCCCAAAATTGCTGTACAGATTTAATGCAATCCCTATCAAACTGCCACCAACATACCTCCCAGACATACAAAAATCATTCCTAAAATTTATTTGGAACCACAAATGACCTAGAATAGCAAGGGAAATTTTGGCCAATAAAGACAAGGCAGGAAGGATCACAATTCCTGATTTGAAATTATACTACAAAGCCACTGTGATAAAATCAACATGGTATTGGCAACAAAATAGACCTGAGGATCAGTGGAATAGAATAGAACACACAGAGGCATCTACAATTACACTCAGGCATCTGATCTTCAACAAAGGGGCTAAACAAGCTCACTGGGAGAAAGATAGCCTCTTTAACAAATGATGCTGGAAAACATGGCTTTCTACATGCCAAAAACTAAAACTTGACCCAGCTCTATCACCATGCAATAAGTTAAAGTCAAAATGGATTAAAGATCTAAACATTAAAACAGAAACACTCAAACTCCTGGAAGAGAAAGTAGGAGGAACTCTTGAAGACATAGGGGTAGGTAAAGAGTTCATGAACAAACATATATTCGCACGGGAAGCACTTGAAAGAATCAACAACTGGGATCAACTCTTCTTAAGGAGCTTCTGCATGTCAAAAGAAATTGTCAACAGAGTGAAAAGACAACCCACAAACTTTGAAAAAATCCTAACTAATAAGCAATCAGACAGAGGTCTTCTGTCTAGAATATATAAAGAACTAAGGTATAACAGGGCCCTCCAGTTTAAAGACCCAATTCAGAAATGGGCATCTGAGATGAATACACACTTCTCAGAGGACGAAATTAAAGAAGCGAATATATATGAAAAAATGCTCCACATCGCTAGTCATCCATGAAATGAAAAAAAAAAAAAACAAGAACAACAACAACAACACTGAGATACCCTCTCACTCCAGAAAGAATGGCTATCATAAGGAAATCAACCAACAACAAATGTTGGAGAGGTTGTGGGGAAAAGGGAGCACTTCTCCACTGCTGGTGGGAATGTAGACTGGTACAACCATTGTGGAGGTCAGTGTGGAGACTCCTCAAAAGAGTAGGACTAGAAATCCCATTCAAGCCAGCTATCCCCTTACTGGGAATTTTCCCAGAGAAACTGAAAACATTGTATCATAGTGATATATGTGTACCTATGTTTATAGCAGCACAATGTGTGATACCAAAATCTTGAAAACAACAAGATGTATAACACATGAGGAATGGTTGAAAAAGATGTGGTATTTCTATATAATGGAGTATTACTCAGCTATTAAGAATGATAAGTCTCCCTAGTATAAGAAGTGAAAAGCAGAAATACAAATGGAAACATATAACATCAACTAAAAACAATTGAGTCAGATAAGGCAAAGTGAACGGCATATGCTGCAGGATACTAATCAGCTTTTCTTCTGGATGGTTAACAACCTAAGTTCACAGATCAAAATTTCAGAAATAAAAGAGCCCCAAGGCCAGCCAACATTTTGACCCTAGCCTTTCAAGGTCAGCGAAGACTCAGGACATAGGAGAACCTGTACTGCAACATCATGAAACTCAGGTGAGCTCCAAATTTTCTGAACAAGGAGATTATGGAGCCACAGAGGAAAGAGACTGAAGTTCTATAGTGTGCCTGGGGAGAGTCACATGGAGAGAAAACTTTCTCTCAGGCTCTCACAGAGAGCAAACTGGTCAAGCATTGGCCATGACTCATCCACATGGATGACACAGACAAAGGATCCACAGAATAAGGTACAGGACTACAAGATAAACCCTGAGGGGTCTTCACTGACCTCATAAGAAACAAAAACTACATGTTTTGGTATATAGGTCTTGCTCTGTCTAAGTCTTAACCATCCAGCAGAAAAGTATAAAAATGAGGTATGCACTGCGGGGCCATTATAAGTTGAGCTGTAAATGGCTATGGTCGACAACTTCTTCAGATAACTCACTATTGTTGTGGAATGCTGGAGTGTGTAGGACTGTGTTGTCGAGTTCAAGCACCTAAGTTAAAAACTACATGTTTTGCTATATAATTCTTGCTCTATCTAGGTCTTAACCATCCAGCTGAAAAGTATAAAAATGAGGTATGCACTGCGGGGCCATAATAAGTTGAGCTGTAAATGGCTATGGTGGACAACTTCTTCAGATAACTCACTATTGTTGAGGAATGCTGGAGTGTGTAGGACTGTGTTGTCGAGTTGAATCACCTAAGTTAGTTGAATGACAATGGAGTGCCCATCTCTGACAGGTGTAGACAAAGGAAGGGGAATAGAAAGGAAGAATCACGATGTGTGTGTATGGACAGTACAGTTGGGATAGATAACGCCGTGCTTCTACATAATTCTATGAGAGGCAAGATTTGCACTAATGGTGGTTGGACAGGATATTGTGTCGGCTCCTAGTACTATAGACAACCACTAGGAAAATAACAAGGTAGAAAGTATTAATTATTTAATCTTTGATGTAATTAAGGTATAAAAAATAAGATACGCAAACAGCTACACTCTCTTAATTTACTGATAAGAGACATATGGTATAATAATGTGTGTAAGTATAATACCATGTATGCACCTTATATGATAACAAAACATTATGAAAACAGTTTGCAATGTATTAATTTATCAAATCCATCTTGTCAAGGTATCTTAAAACTGTCTCATTCATATTTGTACTTCAACAAAACAAAAATAAAAATAAAAAGAATACACATTCTTCTTAGCTGCACGTGGGACATTCATCAAAATAGAACATGTACTAGGTCACAGAACATGCTTAAGCAAATGCCGAGGAACTGAAATTTCCCCTAGCTGCAGTGGTGTCTTCAAGATCTGAAACTATCTTCACTTTCATTCAAAAGGTTGCTGGCTTGTGATTTGAGGTTTTAATTTCTTCTATATCTCTTTGAATCTGCTTCATATATTCTATTTCTTTCTTATATTGCTCATTCATGGATTTCATCATTTTTCTATTCTCCTCTAATTTTTGATCATTGTCTTCTTCAGAAGCACTTAGTAATTCTTTCATTATATTTATCATTTCCTTTTTACTTCAGAGATTATTTCTGATCTGACTTCCTCTGTACATTTCTTCAGTTCTTTCATTACTGCGATGCTATTAATTCAGATATTTCAGCTGTGTTATTCAAAATCTCTTTTGTTCTAGTGTCTCCTGCATTTGTTCTGCCTCTGCAGGGGTCTGAGAATGCATTTTCCTCCTTCCCTTTGTCATTTTGTATAGCAGTGTCCTCTGACCTTTGGTGTAGTGTTTTGGTGCAGTTATTACCTTAGCACCTACTGAAATTCTTACCTAAGAGAGATTGTGTGTTTAATGCAGTTACATTTTTGTATTACGAAAGTACAATTAGGAACACTAATAAAGGGTAGTGGTATTTAGCAGTTGAGAAACTTTTGTAACTAATGGCTTCTAACTTATACTGTAAGATTGTATAGCTAAGCAGATATTAAATTGAGATTTTGTATTTAAATTAGTTACCTCATGTTCTGTCTGATCACCTTCCCTTGATGTAAATGGGGTTTTCCATGCAAATTACCTCACCCTAGTTACTTGTTGCCCCTTTTTTTAGATCAAGAGAGAGGATATTCTATTAGATCTGGGTCTAGCAAAGTGTCTCCACTTAGTACATCTGGATCTACCAAGTTCAAAGTTGTCCAGATGTGCTTGGCTTGGGCCTGGCTCCTGTGCTCAGCTTCTTCCTGCTGAAACCCATGGATACGAACCTGCTTTGCCCCCTGGCAAGATGTTCAGCTCCTGGATTAGCTGGGTGGGTCTGGCCCCTAGCCTCTCTACAGGAACTTCTCCCACAGGGTTCCACACCAGGCCTGTCTGATGATGGAGATTCACGCATGTGTATGGATGGTCCCACACACATGCTGGGCCTGGGTGCTTGCTGGAAAGGGATCTGGTGAGCAGGTGGAAGGTCACACACACACACACACACACAACACACACACACACACATACACAGACACACACTGGGCCTAGGCTCTTGCTGTAAAGAATCCCAGCATATTAGAACTTTAAGTGTCATTTGAACTTTAAATTTGAAAAAGACTGCTAACTCCAACTCACACACATACACATTTGCTTTTACAGATTAAAAAACAATGCCAAGGAATTGAAATTACCCCATGCATATTATCTGGCCATAGTGCAATCACAAAAGAAAGTACAAAAATTTCGTAAATACATAGAAATTAAATAAGATCTTTTTGAACAACCAGTGAATCACAGACAAAATTAAAGAAAAAATCAGACCATTTATACAAGTAAATAATAATGCCAGTACAACATATTGGAACTTATGAAATACAACAAAAGCAGTCCTATGAAGGAAATTTATGGCATGAATATTCATATCAGGAAAAGAATGAACTCAAATAAACAACCTAGCTTTTATTTTATGTTCTTCAAGCTTCTAGAAAAAGAAGAGCAAGTGAACTCCAAAGACCATCAGAGGGAAGAAATTATTAAAATCAGAGCAGAAATTAAAGCATTGCAGACTAAGAAAACAATATAAAATCAATGAAGAATTGGTTCTTTAAAAGAATAAATAAAATTGACAGACTCTTAGCCAACCTTATCAAAAACAGGAGAGAAATCCATGCAATTAGGAATAAAAAGGGAGCAATCACAACAGATCTTGCAGAAATCCAGATGATCATCTATAATTACTTCAAGAACATCTATGCTAATAAAATGGAAAGCACAGAGGAACTGGACAGATTCCTAGATACATATCAGTTATCAAACCTGAGTCAAGAAGATTTTAAAAATCTAGATAATTTTATATAAAATTCTACATAAACCAGTATGAGATTGAAGACATAGTTAAAACTCTACCAGGAAAGAAAATACCAGGTCCTGAAGGATTCGCTGCTGAATTCTAGAAGAAATTTAGAGAAGAGCTAATACCATTATTTCTCAAACCCTTTAATGAATTTGAAAGGAGAACAATATTTCCAAATTCATTCCCGGAAGCAAGTGTTACCTTGATAGCAAAACCAGAGAAGGATCCAACTGAAAGAGAAAACTACAGACCAATCTCTTTTCAATAAAATATGGACAAACAGAATACAGCAAATCATCGAGACAGTTATTATACATCATGACCAAGTAGGATTCATCCTAGGGATACAGAGGTGACTCAATGCATGCAAGTCAATAAAAGTAATACACAATATCAACAGAGCCAAGAATAAAACCACAACATCATCTCAATATATGAAGAAAAAGTGTTTGAAAAAGTCCAGCACCCATTCATGCTTAAAACAATCCTGCAGAAAATTAGAATAAATGATCTTCATCTCAATCTGATTAAAAAAATCTATGACAAATCAACAACCAACAACATATTAAATGGTTGAAAACTGAAAGTTTTCACTCTAAAATCAGGAATAAGACAAGGATGTTCCCTTCATCACTCTTGTTCAACACCGTCCTGGAAACTTTAACCAGAGCTATTAGACAAGAGAAAGAAATAAAAGAAATATGGATAGCAGAGGAAGAAGTTAAACTACCATTATTTTTAGATGACATGATACTCTACATAGAAGACCCCAAAAATTCCACCAAGAGACTTCTAGATTTGATTTTAAAAAATGAACATGCTTAGAAAGGATTGAGTATACACACTTGTTCCTCTTTTTGTTGTATCTTGACTTTGACCGTATTGGGTAGTGCTCCCACATTCAGTGTGAGTCCTCTCTGCCCAGTGCAGGTCCACGTACACACTAGTTGTTTCTAGAAAATTCCTCACAGACTCACCTGGAACTGCTTACCAATTTTCTATGAATCTTTCAATCCAGTCAAGTTGACAAGTAAGAATAACCATCACAATGGTTATGTTACAAATGTTATGTTTTAGATTAATGAACTGAACTTGTATTTGAAAACAGAAAAAATATGAATTTGTTAACAAAAGGAAGCATTTGATGTATTGTCTGTATTTACAATGCAATTTTGGTGGACATAAGAAAATCAGGGGGTACATGAATGCTCACAGGAGAAAGTGTTACGGTATGTCATTGCTCCAGACTACTACGTGCTTGGAAATAGTTTAAACAAGGAAAAAGATGCTCCTCAGAGTCCTTCTGCAATGAAAAAGAACATGTTTTCCTTGCCTGTGATAGCAAAAGAACATTAAGTTAGCATAAAGCGTTTAGATACCTTTGAGGGCTTACTCTGCTCTGGGCATTATATTAGGTCCTTCTGCACATTTTGTTTAACCCAGACATAAATCCACCAAGGTGGCCTTTTATGCCAGTGAAATAGAGTCAAATATTCATCTACAAAAATGATCTTAAGAAACTGTTTCTAGGAAAAAATGGAAAGGGATTAAGGTGGAGAATAAAGGAGAGGAAGAAACCAAACAAGAGTGGGATCCAGAGCAGTGTAGATGGCTTTATCCTGCCCCACTGACATGTGTGAGTTGTAAATTACACACCACAGTTGTCCACCAGGAAGCCACAGCAATGGGATTTTACTTTTTTTTTTTTTTTTTTTTGGTGGACCTGGGGATTGACCTCAGGCCCTTGTGCTTGCCAGGGAAGCGCTTATTCCACTGAGCCATCTCCCAGTCCCAGCAATGGGATTTTAATATCATTGTTCATCAGCTGCTGACCAAGAGTTACCTGGCAGCAAACTCACTCCCAGGTGCTCTCCATCCACAGGCAACTGTAGTCTGGCAACGGAGGGCAGCTCCTCCAGGACAGACTCAGGTGATGCAGGTGGTATGCTGGTTCTAGAATCTGAATAAAAGGCGACAGAAGCTGAGGTAGGGACTCAGAAAATATAGAGGAAGCAAGGCTGTCTGAGCAGCACAGTCACGAGGGCCTTCACACACGGGCTGCGTTTTTCCAATATGAAGAGGGAAGGCTCCCGGAGGAAGCGCGCTCCCGGAGGAGGCTCCGTGAGAATGAGCGTCAGCGCACCTGAGGCAAACTGCCCTTCCTTCCCTCTTTAGTGACACCTTCGATGGTGCCTTCATCGGGGAACTTCTCAGACTCTCCAGTTAGATATCACATGTTTTTCTTAAAACACAGTCATGTTTTTCAGACTTTCTGGTATCTGCCAAAATATTTGCAGAATTTTATTTGTAAATAACTCCATTTAGGTACCCATCTCTGATAAAACTAAACAAGAAAAGGGGATATAAATGAAGGACCATTTTGTATCTGTATACACAAAATAGGATAGATATACAGCTACGCTCTCTTAGTTCAATAAGAAGAAAGATTTGTAATAGTGTTTGGACAGGATATCATATCTGCATCTTGTACCATGAGTAACTACTACGAAGACAACAATAAGCAATGTATTGATTATTGTAATTGTCCTAATAACCTGTTTTGAAACTGTCTCATTGCTATTTCTTTCTCAATAAAATTAATAAAAAACGTTAAAAAGGAGAGAAAAAAAATGACTCAATTTAGGGCCACCCTTGCTACCTGGAGGGAGGTTATGGCTTACATAAGTGTCTTAAAAAATACTAACCCCCCAAATCTTGAGAATCATGATTTAAAAGGGTAATTCTTATTTTCTTATGCTCCTGCCTACGACCTTATCAATATTACTCCTCTAAAACTTGGTCTCATGACCTCTAATTAATTATAATGTAGCAGTGTCTCCTTATCCAAGCTTTGACTTTCTAACAAAGTGCGATAGCCAGGGCAAATTATAGCCCCAAAATACTAAATAGAAAAATCTAGAGAAATTTCTCACAAGTTTTACGTCACACACTGTCCGGAGAACTGTAATGAAGGCTCAAGCATCCGGTCTGGGGTGTATTGGTGCGGTGTGTGCTACCAGCCAGTTGTCACTGGGCAGCTGTCTGGATTATCAGATCAACTGTCGCAGTGTTGCAGTGCTTCTGCCAAGCTGACCTTTATTGTGCCTCATTATGGCTCCAAAGTACAAGAGCAGCGACGCAAAGAAGGCATCAGGACCTACGACAGGAGGAAAGGTTAGCGTTGGTGCTCAGGTAAGGCTCAGGGTGATGGGAACAAAGCCCCGTGCAGGCTACAGCGCTCTCTGCGGCTAGGCAACCACGGGGGGGGGGGGTAGGTAGACTGTAACCCCTGTGGACATGAGGCACACTGGTAATCTAAAGGACAGTTTAGGAGGATGACACCTTTCTCCCCCGCTCTGGGTCCTGCTTTCACAACCTCCTATAATTAATTCTGTAAGCACCTAGTATCATTGGCCACTGCAGCCAGTTTTCTCCAGGCTTTCTCATACTTAAAGTTCATTGAGTGCTGATTCAGTCTCTTCACCGTTAGGTGCCTACCCAGATTCCCATTCTGAAGAGAAGCACAAAGAGCTTTCATGCTGTGTGCTAGGCAAACACTTTACTAGGGCAAAAAGTGCGTGTAGGGCTCCAACAATCATGATTTGTATTTCCACTCATTAACTTAGCTGGATCATCGAGGACTATTCACTAGATATCTGTATGGCTTTCATAAGCACACTCCCCAGGATATAGCGTGGCCAGTATTTTTAAATTTTACAAAAGAAGCCCAGCGGCTCCCCAGCACTCTCCCGGTTATGTGATACAGGTGTGCAGGCTCTTTTGCATGCACAGGGTTTAGGGTGAGGGCTCCCGTAGAGAATGGTCTGCACCTTGCCCTCAATGCACCTGATTCTCAACTTCAGAGCTGAACACTCAGGAGCCTTGGCAGACAAGATGCATACAAGTCTTGCCTCACAGCTTGCAGGCTGCTGCCCATCTGACTCCACTGGAGGTGGCAACAAAAGAAGAAACCTTTGACAGAAGGAGTCTTTGGCAGAGGATGCCAGGAAGTGGTGTAAAAGGCCAGCTGTAAGTTTAGCGAGGTCATCCTCTGATGATGCGAGGCTCCCCGACTGTTCATCCTGTCACTCGCTGGCCTGGACCTCATCTTGTTTGCCTCTTTTTCCCCCAAATTCCAACGTGATAGCTTTAAATAGTAAAGGGTGCTGCTCTCTCTAGGGCTCGAAGAGAGGTTGACAGGCTGGCTATGCTGTGGCAGTGAACCGCAGGAGGACCTCGCCTTTCCTGGAGAGGACGCACGGCCCGAGTTTGTCAGAGGAGGAGGAAGGGAGGAGCTAGAGGCGCAGCTACCAGGCAGTCGGACCAAGCGCAGGGCGTGGAGGGCATGTAAGAGGGACTCTCATCATTTGGGGCTGGAAAATAATTGTGATTTCATTTTCAGTTAAACAAGTGTTTATCGCTGGTGTGAGACAAGGAACCTCAAGGGATGGGTTAAGTCCTGAAATACTGTAAGTGCAAGAGCTGCGTCTTTCCCTCCAAGCCCAGGGCCGCATTCTGGAGGGCTGCAAGGCCGAGTCACAGCACTGTCGCTGGGTCGCGATGCCAAGCGCCATCAGCCCTCAGCTCACCCTTGGCCTCATTCTGACCCGGGCAGTGCAGACCCGAAGGAGCTCTGGCCGGTCCTTTCCCTGTCCCCACTTAGCAGCGTTAGGGCCACCTGGCAGGTGCTTGGGGTAGGTCCTGAAAGTAGGGAGGGAACCAAAGCTGCTCTTCCTTGGAGAGGGACGGAGGAAGCGCGGGAAGGAGAGGTGATGAGAATGGAGCTTTCTTGAAGTTTTAGGCGCAGAAAGTGTTCCTGAGCCAAGCGCAAAGCGAGAGGTAGGAAGGCTCCGCTACGGGGAGCCGCGCGTCCCGGCTTGGGGCGTGACGCGCCAGGGTTGGACAAGGCAGTGTCTGCCCGGAGGGCGGGCGGTGGGAGGAGCCGTCCTGCCTCGGCCTCCCTCGCTCGCTCGGGTTGGGTCGGGCTGAGCTGCACTGGTGCGCGGTCCCTGCGCCCCGCCCGGGTCCCCGTTGTCCTTGTCCGCCAGAGGAACCGGCTGAGCCGAGCAGGGTCTGGCTAAGATGGAGATGGCCCGGGTCCCGGAGTTGGAGGGGGGCGTCCCGAGGGCTCAGCCCGTGCCCCTGCTGCGTCCAGAGGCCCGCGGGGTCAAGGCAGGTGAGCGTCCGGCCCGAAGGCTGCGCCCCGGGACCCGACGGCCCCGCAGGCGCGGCAGGCTCGGTGACGGCTGCTCTTTTATCTCTCCGCACCTGAGCAGAAACGCGTGCGGGCAGCGGCAGCTTCTCCTCCGAAGAGGAGGACGCGGAGAGCCCGGACGGCGGAGCCAAGGTCGCGGACCCGCGCGGCTCCCCGCGCAGGACGGCGGCGCAGCTGATGCGGGACAAGAAGCGGCAGGCGCAGCGCACGCTGCAGTGGTAACGCGGGCCGGGCGGGCGCGGGTCCACGCCGCCCCGCGCGCTTTGGCAGCTTTGTGTTTCTAAGAACAGCCTGAGAGGTGCAAGGGTCTTAGCGCTGTGGATCAAAGGGGGGAGAAGTAGGTGTCTGACCGTAAAATAGATGAGTTTTTGTTTGAAACAGCCAACTTCTAACAGTTAGAATATCGCTAATAAGTTAAATAAATGTTCAACTTTTTTGTAGCACCTGCCATATACGATTTATTACAGAGAAGTTTCACGAATTGGAGGTTGTGCAAAGTCTTTTAAACCAAGAGTAAGCTTTCTACATAGAATATTTTGTTATATTTATATAACAGGAAAAGAGATCTAAGGTAAAAACACTGTAAAACTTCTCTGCATAGTATGAAGAAATAGGAACAAAAATTTTCTCCCAAATTCCAAATAGTAAAAAAAGGTGCTATACATTTAATGATTTTTATATTGCCTATTTACATATAAACTATAACCTAAATCTTCAAAAAATATAGTACAAAAATAGATTAAATACTAATAAAATTTATTTTTATATATTTAAGCATTAAAGTAAAATTTGTATATTCTGAATTTTTGTAATTACATGAATGCCTTCTTTCAAATATTTAAAATATAAACCGATATTCCTTTAAATTATATTTTATTAAATTTGATGTCATCATTACTGATTAAGAATTTACTAGCTCTTCAGATACAGTAATTGAGGTAATTATCAGGAATATAATAATTACATTATCAGGATAATTTGAGAAAATGTTTTGATTTCACAGGCATTCTGAAGATATTTTGTATGATTACTTTTTAATTTTCAGTTTAAATTTAGTGAATGGAAACAGCCTTGTTTATTTTCAAATTAATATTGTACTTATATTTACAATTACTCAGTATTTTGAAGACAAAAATGGCTACAACACTATTAAAGTAGACAGGTGAAAATGCACATCATATACTTCAGTAAAATATAATTTTAACTAGCTAAATGTTTCTCAGAAATTTTAATTTTTTTAAAATATAAAACCTTGTAATTTTTGTTTCAATTTTTTACATTTCCAAGAAATGAGGATTATAAATTTTTAAAGACCCAAATTATTTTTACTTTGTGAAATTTTCTTTTAGGTTATAGATAAGAAGTATTAAAAATTAAAGCTGAAAATCCAAGTGAAAATATTGTCTTGTTACCTCCAGTTCTTAGAACAACTGAGTACTTAAGTTTATACAAGTTCATTTATTTTGAAACCCTAGGTGTTAGTAATCTTAGTCTTTTTTCTTCTTCTTCTTCGTAGAAAAATGGTGTCTGGTGAGTTACCTTCTCAGTTGTATTGGGAATAAGTTGAATCAGAAGTCTTGAAGGATTCCACATCTAATTTTCATTTGAATGCAGTTTCTATACTGCATTGTTTTCAAATTATAAATAATGATGATTTTAATATGCATGAAATTTGTATAAGTACCTTTTTTCCTAAATAGTCTACTAAACTATTAGAAAATCTAGGAATAGAATCTTGAAATTTTTATTTCTAGATTGCTATTTAGAGACTTATAGCACAAATATTTATTATATTTATGTAAATTTGTGTTAATTGCAAATTAAATGCATTGATATACAGTTTTGAAATGTAAAATATTTATTTATAATATAGAGTTGAAATACATTTGTAGGCATCTCTGCAGAGTCATGTTTTAGGTATATTGGATATTTTATTTTTATTTTTATTTTCTATTTATTTATTTATGTTTCTTTATGTATTTAGTACAAGGTCTACAGGGTCTCACTACATAGACAGGACTCAGTGATTCTCCTGCTTTCAGCTTTGAAAGTGCTGGGATTACAGGTGTGAGCCACCACACCCAATCTCATTCCCTGTCTCAGTGCTCCCTGAGGGCGGAGCCATCATAGCACACCAGGGATTGAACCCTAGTCCCTGTGTCTGCCTAACCAGGCGCTTTAATCCGATGAGCTATCTGGCCAGCCTATACTGGATGTTTTAGATCACTGTATTAATCACAGTAAAATGATGTTAGGATGGAAACAGATCATATCAACTTCAGGCGTAAGTGAAATGTTTTCTCCTGTGTATTTTGTGAACAAATGGACTGTTCCTTAAGTACTCAAGATCCAAGAGTGGGCTGTGAGTGAAAGTGACAGCATGTAAGTATTTGCCCACCTGAAGCCTGGCAGCCCTTTGTATGGGGGATGCTCTCTAGAAACCCGCTGTTTCCAGCTTTGCCAATGAGATTCGTGTATCAAGGTGTCACTGTGATGAGCAATGGGGATACGTGGAGCAGATCCAGCGTTCCCTGGGGGCCAGAAGGGGCTTGATGCCTGCTGTGTTCATGGGTCTTCTTGCTTTTCTGTCACCTCGACATGCAGATATGTTGTCTCACAGTTTCAGTGGTTCAGGAGTCTGGGATGGGCTCCTTGGCACTAGCGTGGGGTCTTACCAGGCTAAAATCAAGGTCTGCTATTGCTGAAATCCCACCTGAGGCTCTGAGGTTTTTTCTAATCTTACTGGATGTTGAGATTTCTTTTCTCTGAAGCTCTCAGTTCCAAGAGGCCGCTTCTCCTTCCCTGAGAGGCGGACCCCTTCCGAAGGCAGCAGCACGCTTCTTTAACATCTTCAGCACTAGTGTGTCTGCCAGTTCTGATACCTTTCAGGCCTCTGTCTCTGACCTCCAAAGAAATGAAGCCCATACAGAGCAGGACTGTTTTAAAAAATTAATTTTATTAAGAAATAAATACCAGTGAGACAGTTTCAAAACTGATTAGTAGGCAGAGCAGGACTTTTTACTTCTTTTCTAAAGTTTTAAAATTATTTTTTTAAAAAATATTATACATATACATAATATTTGTACACAGTTATGAAGCACTATGTGATATTTTGATTCCTACATACATTGGGTAGTATGAGATAAAATCATTAGCATATTTATTACTTTAATTTTTTACTTCCTTATGAAATAAAGTTCCTTTCTCTCATTATTGTCAGTTGTATTCACGGTGGTCTGATTTTTTTTCTTTTTTGTTTTTGTATTTTAGGGAAGGGTCTACAGGGTGTGCAGGGTCTCACTACTAGATTGGACTAGTAGTGATTCTCCTGTTTGCAGCCTCCCGAATGCTGGGATTACAGGCGCGTCATCATATCCAGCCTCATTCACTGTCTCAGGGGACCCTGGGGGTGGGGCCATCATAGCAGCTCAGGGATCGAACCCCCAGCCCCTGGGCCTGCTTTCAGGTGCTTTAATCTGCTGAGCTATTTGGCTGGCTTGGTCTGATTTTTTAATAATATGAAGAATAAAGGAAGTCTACTTCTTAACTCATTTTTATAGTCTGCTTTCCAAATGACTATTATGTCATTCAGAAAAGGAAAAGTGAAGAATAACAAGGACAAATTTTTACTTAGTTTTTGGCCTTTTTCTTAGGCTCGAAGAGAATTACATCGTGTGTGAAGGAGTCTGCTTGCCACGGTGTATCCTTTACGCACACTACCTGGACTTCTGCAGAAAAGAGAAACTGGAGCCAGCTTGCGCAGCCACCTTCGGGAAGGTGAGCAGCTTGCACCAGCCAGCACTCATGCTCAGAGGCAGGGAAGCTGACGGCCTGTGCTACTGCGAGCAAAGTCTGAAAAGAAGGCAGAAAGTGTTTGCTCTGCACAGATGAAATCTCTTAGTGCTGCGTGTGGAACTGCTGCATGCTTGCACCTTGCGCAAATAGAGCCCTGACCAAATGTGAGGTTAGAGCAGGCTCATTTCCCTTGAGGACGGATACTTTCATGAGGGTGATGTAGCTGTGTGGAGAAGCAAAAAATTGAACTGACTGATCACACAGCTAGGGGCTATCCATATTGTTTTGATTGTCTGAGTCTATGAGCTTTTATTTTATTATCTAAGTAGTTTTCGTAAGTCTCTGTTATGCTCACAGTATGCTGACACCCCAAATTTGAAGACTGTGATGGGACTGGTGGATTTCTTTCATTTAAAATAATTCTTTTCAGGCTGGCCAGATAGGTCAGAGGACTAAAGTATCAGCTTAGGCAGAGCACAGCACCTCGGGTTCCATTTGAAGTGAGGTTCGCCAGCTCTGCCCCTGGGGGCAGCGATTGAGACTGGGTGTGGTGGCACACCTGTAATCCCAGCACTGGGAGGCTGAAAACAGGAGGATCACTATGGGTCCAATCTACGTAGTGAGACCCTGTAGACCCTGTACCAAATACATGAATAAAATAAAATAAAATAATTCCTTTTTGCCCACACTATATGGGATTCTACTGACGGGCACTACCATATTTTTATAGGTTGCTATTTTGAGACTCAGGAAATAATATTCACCTTTTTGGGAAGCCCTGTCTTTCAGATCCTTGTCATGGTTCATTGAAAAATCAAGGTTATGCCAAGAATCTGTAAGGAGCTTGGAGCTCAAATACTGCATCTTATATAAACAGAAATCCAATTCTAACATGCAGGATAACTGATTAGCCAGAAAGTAATGAACGCTATGGCCTAGGTTTCCAGTTTTCAAAAAATAATTTATTTATGTTGAAGACTGTTATGGATTCAGTGTAGCATGGCAATGGCAACCTAGTGCCCTGGGTTCTACACGACCACAGCTAGCTGTGAGACGTCCTGCGAAGTGCTCGGCCTCTGTGAGCTGTGGCTCATTCATGCTGTGAACTGAGGACTTTGCTTACAATATCTGTGTGAATGTTATCATTTTGTGCATGCATTTTACAGAAATAATTCTTAATTGGGGTCTTGGATACACCTTAAAAATCCTATAAAAGTTGTAGATGCAAGCCGGGCATGGTGGCGCATGCCTGTAATCCCAGCACGCGGGAGGCTGAGACAGGAGGATTGTTGCGAGTTCGAGACCAGCCTGAGCTACAAAGTGAGCTCGAGGCCAGCCTGAACTGCATAGTGAGACCCTGTCTCAAAGAAAGACAAAAAAAAAAAAAAAAAAAAAAAAAAAAAAAAAAAAAAAAAAAAAAAAGTTGTAGATGCAGCCCCAGGAAAGACGTAAAGTTTGCTAGGGAATCCTCTGAAGTCTATGTGTGGGTATCATGGAACCCAAGTGTTCTTCCGGGGCTGGCCATGGTTGTGCAATCACGCGTGGAGCTTCAGATGGGTGGGATCGTTATCAACGCTCCACACATAGTCTCAGTAGTAACGGCAAGCAGAAGCATGGCGGGGAGCATCTGCTTGGCTGAGAAAGGGGAGTGCAGTGTGCCAATCAAAACACCTCCTGCCTCTGCTGCTGTTCCTTGCCCTGTGTGTGAGATTCTACCCATCAGTTCCCTGGAATTCAACATTTTCTTCCTCAGATTAACTAGTCACAAGTGACTTGCATTAGCAAACTAAAGTAATTTAATTGTCTTTTTTTGTTTTAGACAATACGCCAGAAATTCCCTCTCTTAACAACACGACGACTTGGAACAAGGGGTCATTCAAAGTAAGACATATGGCTGAACAGTAGATTCCCTCCTTGTCCTGAGAATTTAAAATAAATATTGTATTTATCAGTGAACAGAACCGGGCATTTTCTCCTTACTGAAGCAAAATTTTACCAATTCTAAGAACTAAAAAAAAGGCGATTTCAGAATAATATTTTGAAAAAAAATTACAAAGAGGCATCATGTTATTCGATTCACTAACATAAGTGAGCCATTTTCATAATCTTGAAGTTATTATCAAAGGCACAAGTGTCATGAAAGCGGACAATAAGAAGAAACATGGCCATGTGGGGTCCACAACACCCACAGGGCAAGCTTGCACCAGGGGCACAGGCTGTGAGACCGAAGGGGCTCGGCACATTGGCTTCTTCTAGTTTCAGAGAATATTGTCTTAATTGCCTCCTTTTCCCCTCACGACAAATGATCTCATGGATGACACCTTTGTTTTTCTCTTAATGTAAGTATGAGCATAAAGAAGCTGTGCCACGTTCATCACTGGTATCTCCGCGTTTCTCCTAGTTGCTACTTCCCTCTTTGAAAGGGAAGCTCCCAGCCCACTCCCTCTGCCACTTAGCGCATTTTCCTGTCCCACTCTGCTCCTTTCCTGCACAGAACAATGGTGTATTTCCACCATTTATTTGCTGCTGCTGCTAATATGCCCCTCAGGTGATGGACACAGAAGCTCTGTCCCTGCTGGTGGTCATGCAGCACCACCCAGCCCTCCTTTCCCTGTGGCTTTTCCCATTTCTCCACTGTCTCCTGCTGTAATTCCCAGCCCAGTGCTGACCAGCAGACGCACAGCACAGCTTCATATCCTGTTCAAAAATATCTTCTAGGCACAAACTTAAAAAGTAAAAAGAAATAGGTGGGGTTACCTTTCCAAACATGTCTAAAACACTGTCCCCTTGCTGTGTAGTCGATGCACAGTTGTGAGGGGCATTTGCCGCTTTTCTCCACGCTAAGCTTCTGGAGCTCTGTGTTTCACATTTTCGCACACATCGCTTCACAGTCATATTCCATGTATTCAGTGCCTCTGGCTGTATTCAGAGGCTGCTTCCTTTAGTTCCTTGCCAACACACTGGTCCTCTGTTTTGCTTCTCTTGAGTTTATCCCTCTTGTCCCAGTGTCATTGGCATACTCGGACTGACTTTTGTCTTCTGGTGCATTCAGGACTTTTCCAAATCAATTTTCTAATGTTCAGATTTGATAGTATTTCTCCCATGTTAGAAACTCACTGGCCCATAATTTCTACTACTGGGGGTGAACTTTCTCTACCTTGTCAGCTCCACTATGATTCGATTCTCTCTCTCTCTCTCTCTCTCTCTCTCTCTCTCTCTCTCTCTCTCTCTAAGAGTCTACAGGGTCTCACTATGTAGATCCCACACTCCTAGTGATCCACCCTTGTTCAGCTTCCCAAAGAGCTGGGATCACAGGCATGGGCCACCACACCTAGTCTTACTTGCCCTCTCAGCATGTGCCAGGGGTAGGGCCAGCATGGCACAGTGGGGATCGAACTCTGGCCACTGCGCTCTGCTCTGCCTAAGCAGGAGCTTTAATCCACTGAGCTATGTGGCTGGCCTTATGATTCCATTCTGACCCATTTTCCTGTCTCACCATTTACTTTTTGCTGGTGTGCATGTAATCTATATTCTCTTGGTTTACTGCCTGGTACTTTTTGCTCCACCCTAGCTGTCATTTATTGCTCCTGTTCAACCCCTCAGTCCCACCCACAGGAAATTCTTTTCCCTATATGTCCATTGAAATCTTGCTCTCTAGAAGAGTGTCTTGGGAATGCTCTCTTTTGCATATTTGTGCATCTGTTGGCTGCTTGTACCTTCAGAGCTATCTGTTGGTGCCCATCTCAAAGAGGCACTGTCTCATCCCCTAAGCAGATAGTAATCATTCTGAGGAGAGAGCTTTTGTCTCATTCACTTTTATGTCCTTTCTAATCTATACATAATAGATTATCAATTAGTATTTATTTAACTGATTTCAACTAACAGGGGGTGTGGCTCAGGGGTAGAGCATTTGACTGCGCAACCAGTATTAACAGTATTGTGGCCTAAGAAAGTGATATAAAGCAGATTGAAACAGATAATTGATTTCTTCTAACCAGTTGATTTTACAATTCATTCAGTGTAGCTTTATTAGTCCTACTACATTTGAATCCTACTGAATTGCACCAGTTGAGAAAGAACAGACAGTATTTGAAGTAGAAAGATGGGGAGAGAAGCAAAGCAATGCAGAGAGATCCTCCAACAAGATCCAAGAGGCGGCCTGCAAGCTGCTGAGAAAGTCAATTGATCCTGGAAGGAGCCTTGAGGATTAGGGATGAATCATTAACTCTGCCTGCCCATTGTGACATCCTCAGGCTTTAGTGCTCTTGTGACAGAACAACATTTGGTGACTCCTGGCAATTGATTTGGGTATCTGAGAGCCCTAGGTGTGACTAAGGTCAGAGAATTAACAATTGTTTTGCCTGTCTTACTTGTGGTAGGCTGTTTGCTTTTTATCATATGATTAGTACATTTTTGGTACTTTTATAAAACAAATTTCCTTACCTAAACCGCCTTTTGATAGACCAAGGTGTAGAACTTACATGTCTTGTAAATGGTAATGTTTTGATATGATTACTTTTAGCTGGGTAATTTTCCTCACTTGATTTCTAAGAGATCGGGCTTTACTTTGGGGGTAGTACATCAAAAGGTGACATAGTCTAGTAGTTAGGAGAACAGGGTTTAAAATGGAGCCAATTTAAGTGTGAATCTCACACTCGTAAATAGTTGCGTGTTGCCACTTCTCATCAGTAAATTGACATATGATGCTTCCTATGATTGTTGTGCGAATTAAATGAGAAAAGCATGGGAATGAATGAAAGAACAAATGTTTCCTGCCTCACTATTCTTAATAATAGAAATTAGTTACTTAATATATAAAAACTTGTTAATACATAAAAGTTACAATTTATTGAATACTACACGTGTGCATACATGAATGCTCATTGTCTCTAACCTTTCCGGGTATAAAACTGGAATTGCTGAGGAAATTGAGGTTGCACGGCGGTGACTTGCCCCTGGCCGCGTTCGCGCTGCTCAGGCCCAAGGCTGCGGTTAATGGAAGGTTAGTCTAGGAAAGCCGCAGGCCTCTTTCTGGCGGCAGTCCATCCATGCGACAACCGCTGGCGGCGCTTGTGAGTCCTGAGCGTAGGTTTCATGGAGGCTTCTTAGTGATCTTATGTTCTTCGATTTTATTACATTAGATTATGCCTCAAAAAGTGAACACCACTTTATTAAGCCTCAATCATTAATTCCATAGAGATATTTGTGTTTTATATAGAGGTACATTTGCAATATCAATACAATTTTACTTTTGTTTTCAATTTTTGTCTAAGCATTATTTTATAGTTTACAAGCATCATGTAATGGCTGTTTAATATATTATAAATTGTATGGAAAATATTTTTATGTCTATAGAATATAAAAACAATGAAGCTGAATTGTAAATGAAGAAAGCGTATCTTGGAGAATCAGGAAATCATAATTTCTCCCCATTTTGTAAAACTTACCTTGTTGTTGTAATAATATTTAATAACCCTGAAGAAACTATTACTAAATATTTTAAAAATTATTCATTTATTCTAAATTTGTTAGATGGTATATTAAAATATATTAATATTACATAACTGTTTTGATGATGATTAAAAACAAGTTTTCAACTTTTGCCAACTGTTTATAGGATGCAGCATGTCCAATCATTCCACTTAGGTTTGCCACACAGAATTCATTTTGGATTATGATTAATTTAAAAGACTTCCATATTCAGGAACAAGAGACCATCATCGTCTCTAAAACTGACTCCAGAGGGCCAGCCAGCTAGGTCAGCAGACTAAAGAGGCAGCTTAGGCAGAGCGCAGCTGGTTGGGGTCCCATCCCCAGCGCTATGCTGGCCCCGCCCCTGGGGCACACTGGGACAGCAATTGAGACTAGGCATGGTAATGCGCACCTGTGATCCCAGCACTTGGGAGGCTGAGAGCAGGAGAATCACTATGAGGCCGATCTGCATAGTGAGATCCTATAGACCCTGCAGACCCTGTATCAAATACAAAAAAAACAAAAGCAAAAACCCAACCCTGACTTAGGGCTCATGGAGCAAGGTCATTCTCCAAGATTCAGTAACCCATATAGGAAATCCCAAATGCAGAAAACATGGATCTGTGCAACAGAGGGCTGGTTTGAAGTGTCTCCAGAGGACTGAAATTGTGTCCATTTCCAAACCCTGTAAAGACTTTAAAAGCGAAGTGTATATAATCATTGTGTAGGTCCATACTTCATCCACTCTCAAGATCAGACACAGTTAGAAACAGAACGGTTTTGTCCCCAGGCACAAGTTTACACTTTGCATAGGAAACTACTGCTGCCAGTGTTTATGGGAAACGCCCCAGAGGTTAACAGATGTGACCAGGGAGCTTCACTCCAGACCACACCTGCCTCATTTTCCGTTTTCTTACTTTTCTTCAATTTTTAATTTTTATTGGCGCACATTTGCAGTACATGGTGATTACGTTCTGCATGGGGAGTTGTGCGGCACACAGCTTAATTCCTTGTTTCTTCTGTTGTTCATTTTGCTTTCCATTAATGCCAGGTAGCACTGTACACCTGGTTTTACTCTCTGTAATATCTTAAAATTTAGTGTTCAAAAATGAAACAAACTTTTATAGGTACAGTATAATCACAGAGTAATTCTTGAATATTTTATGATAATATAGCATATCAGGAATAACCAACTCATTTGTATAAATATGGTTAATAAAAATGGTTCTGAAAATTTTTTGAGATCCAAAGAACTTTCAGATAGGGGAAAAATGCTTTTTGCTATTAATATCAGTTATGTAATAAGACTTTCAGGAGCATCTCTGGGGCAGAGGGCCCTGGGCACAGTGGCCCGTGAGGATCCTGCATTTTTCCCTTGCTTGTTCCAGCCTGGGAAGAAGTCACAAAGAGCATATTGGAGGCCACAGATAGACTTCATGCACACAGGAGACTGCTCAGTTTCGTTACATTTTAAATTTTTGCAGGCTTTGAGCAACCAAATCTTGGTTTTTGGATATGATGGACAAAAACTATCTTCTTATTTATTAGTGGTGATTTAGTGGGTTAATAAAACTGATACGGCAGCTGCTCTTATCACAGCAGGTTATTGCAGCTCCCTGACCAGCTTAATCCCATCATTTCCTTATCAGTTATCATTTCTGCAGTGTAAACTAACATCAGGGCTCTTCGCTCAGTGGGAACATATGTTTCACAGATTCTATATGAGGACTGAAATGGAAAAGAAGAAACACAGTGCAGGTATAAATTGATCAGCAAATGAAGAAAAGTATTAGACACAATGTAAATATTTTAGTTGTATGAAAGAACTGCAATAATTGTATTTGTCCTATTAAAATCTCTGATATTTTATAATGTTCACTTTTAAATGTGGACACAAGAATTAATTAATTATTCTTACATATTCATAAGTTATAAATGCGATCCATCACTTGATATAATACAGAGATGAGGAGAGTTGATGGAAATGAAGGAACACAGTTTCATTAGATACCTAGAAAGGTTTTCATGAGAGAAACACTTTCTTGAAGAACTTACCTAATAATACTTGGGATTTAAAAAAAAAACCATTGAAAATATACTTCTGTTATAAAAAAGAATAATAATCACATAAAGAGAGGGCCTTGCAGATAACTCAGCAGCACATGCACCTATCTGGCAAGTACAAGGTCCTGAGTTGGATCCTTGGTGCAAAACAAACAAACAAAATCTCCAAAGCTCATCTAGTAAGAAAGAACTCTTAAGTGTGTGGGAATGTTTGTTTCTGCATCAGGTATCAGATAGAAGGAGAGTGAAACACCTGGTTGTCCCATGGTGAACAAACGACACTTTTTATTTAACGAGCACTAGTATATGTTCTTGTTACATCAGAATCTCTGAAAAAATTTCTTAGCAGGACTTATTTTAGGGGAAATCAGCATAGCTCACTTCTCATCTCTTCTTTGTTCTGAAAGATGCTAAATCTTCTCATTGATGATAACCCCTTTTTTCACTGGACTAAAAGAAAGATTAAGGCCAAGATGTTTTTATTGGCTACAAAAGTATGAAATGTGCTAAAACCCTAAAATGGTCATTGCAAAATACTGAAATTTGTACTTTTAGCAATGGTCTCTTAACTTAAATATGTTGATTTAATTTTTTATATGTTATTTAGGTATACGACATCTGCTGCATCCCAGTATTTTACTGGTAATGTGGAAATACAGTGTCAGGTGGTATTTATGGAAAAATAAATACTGGCTTTAAGAAATTGTGGGGCTGGCCAAATAGCTCAGTGGATTAAAGCACCTGCTTAGGCAGACACAGGTTTGGGAGCTGATCCTGGGCCTGCTGTGTCAGCCCCGCCCCCGGGTCACACTGAGATGCCAATTGAGACGGGGGCGTGGTGGTACGTGCCTGTAGTCCCAGCACCTGGGAGGCTATAAACAGGAGGATCACTACACAGTGAGCCCCTTTAGACAACGTAGACCCTGCCCTAAATACAAAAAAAAGAAAGAAAGAAAATTTTTTCGTTGGTTCCTAAAATCTTAGAAAAATACATTGACTTGTCTAGTAAATGCCTGAGGAGTTTTCTTTACCATAATTTTTGGTGGGCATATGATAAAGGAAAGATGAAGTTTTCTTTCTCCCAGTGCTGGAGCTGAGCAGGGGAAGTGCACCGCGCTCACACATAGTGAGGCTGTCTGAGAAGGAGGGCTGAGAGAGGCACGCGGGGGACAGACGGACACGAAAACTTCACGTGTTACTTCACACGCAGGCACAGACAGGAAACAGACGTGAGAAGAGGGCAGTGCGGGAGGCTTAGCGAAACAGGGGTGCCGAGGAAGAAAGCGCAGGCTGTTTATGGAGAGCAAGCAATCCTGGTGGCGAGAGACACATTTATACAGAGCGTGAACTAGAGCGCTGCGTAGACTTCCTTGTATCACTAAGATAAGAATCTTTGATCTCCACCATTTTAAAAATTATGCTAATGATAACTATGTGAGAATCTGCTCTTAATGAAACATTTTCATAGTTTCCTTAGTGACATATTGGTATTTTTAACGTTCTCGTGTTATACATTCAGCTATTCAACAAATGTTATTGACTTCTTGCATATGGAGCTTACACTTTAGAGGGAGGCTTTGTTTATTTAGGGTATGTCAGCTATGAGTCACACAATAAATGGTGCAGACCTTAACCATTTATGTCAGTTACCCATGCTTTCAGTGCATGACCCGTGGGAACTAGAAGAGAGTATGTGCACCTGTAAGAACGCATTCAGACTACAATTTTCTGAGAGCTTCCAGGTGGAAACAATCTTGAGTTATTAGGTACACTATATCTTCTCTCCCTTGTTCTAGGAAGTAACATGGTCTCTTGAAAACGTTCTATGAAGCTGTGGGTTTGAATTTTGCCTTTAATCCTCATCTTTTTTAATAAATTACTTAAGTTTTGAACTATTATTTTGATAGTGAACTAATAGTATATTTGTAGGTTGTAAATGTATATATACAATTCTTTGTAATAGTTGATAAATGACAACTATTTCTATTTTTTTGTATTTTTTTAGGGAAGGGTCTGCAGGGTGTTCAGGGTCTCACTACTAGATCAGACTCGTAGTGATCCTCTTGTTTACAACCCCTCAAGTGCTGGGATTACAGGCGCATGTGACCATGCCCAGTCTCAGTTGCTGTCTCAGGGCACCCCAGGGGTGGGGCCAGCTCGGCAAAGCCCTGGGATCAAATCCCCTGCCCCTGCGCCAGCTTGCAGGCACTTTGATCCACTGAGCTATTTGGCCTGCCCAACTATTTCTATTATTATCTACTATTACTGCTTCAATTTCAGTAAATTAATTTTGTTTATCAGAGTTAGGGAACTTCATTACTTCTTTTTAAATATTAAGTTTACTGGTACATTTTAGATATGCATAGTGATGGTGTTCATCATAGGGAATGTGTAGCCATGCGTGTTATATTTTGATTCCTCTTTTCTCCCAATGCCCCTCCTCCTTTCAACCCATCTTCCTCTCTTACTTCAAAAGCTTTGTTTTCATCATATCCTTTTTCGTTCCTTTCCTATTTACCCATCCTACTTTTACTTTTGTTTTGAACGATTTCTTCCCTTTTCAAAACATCTATTGTATTCTTTCAGTTTTTCACACCAAGGAGCTGATACAATATTTACACATGAGTCTGGTTTATTTTACTTAAGAGTATGGTCTCAAATTGCATCCATTTACCTAGAAATGCCTCAAGTTTATCTTCTTTATGGCAGAATAGTACTACACTATGTAGAAAAAACACATCTTTTTTATCCATTCCTCAGTTGATTGGCATTTGGGTTGTTTCCAGCATTTGGTTATTATAAACTGTGCTGCTATAATTATAGGTGCACATATATTGTTGTGGTAGGATGTTTTAAATTCTTCCAAAAAGATACCCAGAAGGGGACTACCTGGTCAAATGGGGCTTCTAATTCCAGTTTTCTGAGGAATCTCCGTACTGATTTCCACAGTGACTGCATCAGTGCACACTTCCGCCATCAATGGAGAGGAGTTCATTTCTCTATTCTTCTCAGGTGCCCATTTTTGTGTTGGGTCTTTAAATTTGGAGGGTCTGAGTTTTTCAGTTATTTATATGTGCTAGATCTAAGGCCTTTGTCTAAAGAACAACCGGTTGAAATTTTTTTCCCTCTTGATGGTTTGTCTTTTCACCCTGTTGATTCCTTTGTTGTGCAAAAGCTTTGAGATAAAATGAGACCTCTGTGTTATTGATGTTTTTGTATTATTTTTTGTGCTATTTGGCTTTTGTTCATGGTCTTTGACTACACCTATGTCTTCAAAAGGGCTACTTATTCTCTCTTCCAGCAGATTTAATGTTTCTGCTTTAATATTTAGATCTTTTATTTTCTATTTTTTTGCAGAACCAGGGGTTAAACTCAGGCCCTTGGGCTTGCCAGGGAAGCACTTATTCTACTGATCCATCTCCTGGCCTGTAATATTTAGATCTTGAATCCACTTTGATTTTAGTTTTGGGCATGGTAACTGACATGGGTCTAGTTTTAGTCTTCAGCGTGTGGAAAGGCACTTTTCCAGCACCATTTATTAAAGAGATTAAAGAGATTGTCTTTCTTCTAACTGCATATTAACTCTATTGAAGCTCTTTCTCTCCATGCTTTTCTGCTCCACAAGTCTGTCCACTGCTGTAGAGCAGAGAGTCTTTTCTGACTGTCTCTGATTCTCGCTACCCAGCCACAGTGAGTGCAGAATATGTAGAAGGAAAGAGTGTCCTTTCCCCGGGGCTCCTTGCTTCCGTTTGCATCGTTCCTACTCAGGCTTTTTGGACAGGACAAGCTCAGATTTCTCAACCTGTAGCAGTTGGAGGCATTGCTGCAGGGAAAACATGGTGCTTCCCAGCTTTGTAGTCAAATGTAGCCGACTGGGTCGCTTTCTTGGGGTCCCGCTCACAATGCCATTTGCATTTGAAGCACAAATAAAACATACATATTGGGCTGGCCAGATAGCTCAGTGGACTAAAGCACCTGCTTAGGCAGAGTGTAGCAGCTGGGGTTCGATCCCTGGCATGCTGTGCCCACCCAGTCCCCTGGGCACACTGAGAAAGTGATTGAGATTTGGTGTTGGTGGCATGCACCTGTAATCCCAGTACTTAGGCAGCTGAACACAAGAGGGTCACTACAAGTCTGATCTACATAGTGAAATCCTGTAGAACTTGTACTAAATACATTTTTAAAAATACACATGTCTTTAAATGAACTGTTTATGATAAATATAAAATCTTGGTTTTGAATGCAATTAGAGGCATTAAATACTTCTGTTTGTAAAGAATCCTGCCCCAATGTTCAGAAATGGGAGCTAGGGAGATAAGCAACCAAGCTATTTTACAAAGCAATGGAGCAAGCAAATTCTGTACTGAAAAATTCTTCGTTTAAAAATCAAAAGTATTGGGGCCAGGGAGATGGCTCAGTAGAATAAGCGCTTGCCTGACAAGCGTAAGGGCCTGAGTTCAATCCCCAGTTCCGCAAAAAAAAAAAAAAAAAAAAAAAAACAACAATTGAGAGTAAGAGAAAAGAAAATCCATATTAGCCAGTACACGTTGGGCCCTAGAGGATGTTACAGATTTTAAAGATGCAATGGTCGTGCTGCCTTAGGGACTGCCTCTGCCCTGGTGGGTGTGTTTCCGCTCCACAGTAGGGGGCCACTGGCTCAGGCTAGAGAGACCCTTCTAAGCAGGTTTCTGGCGGACGTCCAGGTCTGTTTTGTCCACTGTTGTGCTGACAACTGGCACATGAGCCAGCTGTGTGCATTCTATGGTTACTGAACTCAAGATCACCCTTTTGACTTAAGATTTTTATTCACTTACTGTAAAGGTAATAACATTTCTTCTTGGTTTGCTTAGCAAACCCCTTAACCATGATGTTACCTGCATATAGGAAAATGAATTAGAAACAAAAGATAGAACTTATGATAAAGGAAACTTACCAAAATAAAAACAATGCTTAACATATACTGCTATAATAAGTGGCTAAATTATAGCTATTTAGGGTTTAAAATTTATGGAAAAACAGCAAGCTCTGCAAAAGAAATTGCAGTGTCTTCTTGTGATACAGCCTCTTGTTCTCAGGTATTACTTGTTTTATCTGGTTACCTTTGGTCTCTCGGCTCTAAAATCCAAAAAGGATGAGACACTGTGAACTCTAATGAGCATTAATCCTAATCCTGCTACTATACTTGTCTGAGTATCACTTTAATCTGCTAATCTAGTTTTAAGTGTGTCCCATGTCTTTTTCTGTGATATGGCTTTTTTAGTGAAGTGTTTATGACTTAAGCTTCCTTGTTTTAGTTTCAAATTAGAGACATGCATCACTTCCATATTTAGTTTCCATAAGGCTTGCATTTCATTCATTTTTCTCTGTTTTGATACATGTTAGAAGTTCTTTTCTTTCACACATGAAGCTTTTGGTCTGTTTTATAAAAACGAGGCAATTATGCCATACTTTATAGACTCTTATCCTTCTATCAAAATTGAGAACTTGGGAACTTCTTTCAGTCTGCCACAAATATAAAAATGTTCATTTACCATGATCACTGCACACTGTCATTTCTCAAATATGACAACTCTTTGAAAATATTCCTTATTACGTATATTTTAAAACATTCTTCTTCAACTCAAATGCTGCTGAGACAATACAGGTAACTCTGGAGCCTGACAAGTGAGACTCCATCTCTGACTTGCTTTTCAGGGTCTGTCTCTTGCTCCTTCATCTAGGACAAAGAGTCCGTGGCCTGCCCCAGTGTGGCCACCCAAAGACCACAAGACCCTTGAGATCCCTGGATCCTAAAAAATCCCCTTTCAAATAGCCTAACTCTGCTCCTTTGACCATTGTGGGGATCCCCAGAAGTCATACTGTCTCACTGGTGGGCAAAAACCTGGGAGTGGCCTAGAGAAAATTGCTTGGGGGCAGCGTGGATGGGCAGGGCCTGGATGTGCAGTCCCCTCACAGTGAGCAAAGGGTGGAGAGCTGGGGGCCAGTGAGGGTTGGTGTTCACCCCACCAGGCTCCCATAGATCTCTCACTGCTTCATCCCTCTGGATTTAGATGGTGATGCCAAGCATGACATGTTAAGCAGGGAGCCTCGAGTCCCCTGGGAATCTGCTTGTTCTCTCTTATTGCATTTCTCTTCTGAGTTTGGAGTGAGGTCAATTGAAAAAATTGTGTTTATTTTAGTTACACCTGACTCTGTTTTTCCTTGAAAGACTCTTTCACTAATGCCAAGCTGGTTCCTGTCCTTGCCCTAGGTATCATTACTATGGGATTGGCATCAAAGAAAGCAGTGCATATTACCACTCCGTTTACTCTGGAAAGGGCCTCACAAGGTAGGGTCACAGTACATTCAAGTCAGATTCTCTGCATCTCTTCAAATGTGCATGGCATCTATTGTTCAAATGGCTTTTTCGTTTTGCTTATAAAAATGTTTTCTTTAACTATATAGCCTTAACATTAAGTTTACACTTATAGTTGCACAGTGTAGTAGGAGTAGTAGTTAAGCTGTATAATTTGTAGTAATGAGAATCATCGGTGAACTAAGTACACCAGAGAGGTGAATAGGAGAAATTGAGGAAACAAATATTTCCCTTAAAGTGGCATGTACTCATGAGGCTGAGTTGATTTAAGGATGGATTCAATAAAGCAGAGGCAGGAAAAATGCCTTTTTCTAAACAACCATATTTTAAAGACTTACTGTCTGACTAGTGCCTTACCAAGATGAATTTATTATAATAGTTATCCATGTAAACTCTGAGTATAATCTCACCTCGATGAATGAAGCCACTGGCCTGTGTGGCTCTCTGTGATGAGAAAAACATAAATAAATACAGAGAGCACATAGCTCCGTGCCATCATTATCTTTCAGGAGGAAGTTATTGAATCAATCAATGAACTATACCATTATTTAAAAATGCTGATACTGTGGATAATTGCCACTACATCTGGGATTGCCTAGTGGTATGATTTACCAAGAATTAATCTCAGTTATTAAAAGAAGAAACTACTTTTAAAAGTAAACTATCTTGTGGAAAGAGTTTAGTTTCCTGAGTAATATGAAAATAAATCCAAATCCATAGGAACATAGGAATACCTTCCTAACCACTGCCTACTACCAAACGGAGATGCGTGCTGGAACACACAGCGTTTAATACTTTGTGTTCTTTGTTTGCTGTAACTCTTGCCTTTTTTCCTAAGTGGTTTTCATTTCACTTTCCCCTGAAGGACTTTTTCTTTGGAAAGCTGAAAAGGTTCTTAGCTTCTTAAAAAGCTAATTATGTTATGATACCAAAACATTATGAAAAGTTTGCAGTGTATTAATTTATGAAATCCATCCTGTCAAGGTATCTTAAAACTGTCTCATCGATATTTGTACTTCAATAAAACAAAAGTAAAATAAAAAAAGAAAAAAATAATAAAAAAAAAGAAAAAAGCTAATTATGGTATGAAGTTACTATGTTTTTAAGTTCTCTTCATTTCTTTGAATGAAGTAACTGTGATTTCTTTTTTGGAACTAATAGAAAGTATACTAATTTTTAAGGTTTTCTGGGAGCAAGCTGAAGAATGAGGTAAGCATTATTTTCTTCTCTATTTTATATCTGCCATAATCTGTCTTATATATACAACAGTACCTGTTAATGCACCCTGTTGACCAACAGTGACATAAATGTTGTCTGTTAGGGTTCAGTGAAGTGGCTGAGGGTTTCAAATACAGGTAAGTTAGATTCAAGACCAAATAATTTCCAGCTAATCAGAAATGATGAGTTTTTAGCTACTCTTATCTAATATCAGACATTTAAGGAGAATGAAAAGAAAGACTACTATTGATTTAAGAAGTCTCCACTGGAATAGAAACAAAAAGTCTAACTTAACATATAGAAAAATTAGCTTTTGAAATGTATTTGGACAAAAACACGGACAGTTATCAAGAAGCCCCAGTGCTCTGTCATGCTATGTGGCTTACTGTTTTGTTCCTTTCTTTCTCCTCCCCTCCTCCTCCGTCTCGCCCTGGGCACCCCGCCCCCTTTAAGGAACAGATCAGCAAACCGACTTTATCTAAATGAGTTACACTGCCATTAGGGACTGCATGGCTAATTAGGCACATGATAAGGCTTTCATTACCCTCAACTTAACTAATCATTAAAAGGAGGTGCCAGAGAGCACAGGGCACATGGCAGTGTGTTGCTTGGTGCACCTCGATCTCTCTCTCTCTCTCTCTCTCTCTCTCTCTCTCTCTCTCTCTCTCTCTATATATATATATATATATATATATATATATATATATATATCTGCATTTTCTAATGGTAAGGTGTACTCTATTTGTTTGATGAAGTGATGTAAAATATGTTACCTTCAAGAAATAAGAAAACTCTCCAAGCCTCTGAAATAATCAATTTTCCAGTACTTTTAGTAGTTAATGGGTGATTACATAAATAAACTCCTTTAGATTGTTTCTTTTATCAATGGAATAATACTGTTTTGTTAGACAAATAATTGTGAAACTGCAAAAGTATTGACTTAGAAATATGTTCTGGTTCACTGAGTATCGGGTCAGTGGGGAGGTAAGTGACTGCCAGACATGCCCCTTAGGTGCTGGCATGGGAGCCCCCTTTCTCCACAGAACAAAAGGTGGTGTTTCCCAGACTGCTTGCTCCTCTTAGGAGAGTGTGCCACAGATCTGGCAGGAAATTTAGCTAATAAGTTAAAATGTTCGAGCTAAGTATGCAAACTATGTGTTTTCTGCAAATATGTGGAGCAATAATAATGTATTTTTAGGATGATGACTGTAAAATAACACAGTTCAAAAGCTCAAAATTTAATACATCTTTAAAATGAAAATAAAATATTACCATGATGAAGTTTAAATTAGAAAGATTATTTGTATTTAAGGTGATCAACCATGCTTATTTGCTTAGGGAAGGAGACAGTGAAGACCTATTTATATGCATACAACATATTCAGGTTATTTGAGCAATAATAACCACAAGATAAGGCGAACAGGTGCTAACGCTGTATTTTTCAGCTTGGCTAAGAGTAAGACAAATCAGAGTAAAATTCTATTTTTAAAAAGCCTCCAGTCAAGATATTAACTAACACACATGGCATTCAGGGTGTGCAGTGTGTGGCAAAGTGGTGGATGGGCACATGTAATCCTGGGCCCTGAAGTGGGCCGTGGGGCAGGAAACACCCTCATCACGTGGTCACCAGAGGCTGTCGAGGTTATCATGGTGGAACTGAGTTTAGGGGCTAAGGATGTTTTCCATAGGGAATAATATTTAAGAAAACCCCTGCATAGGTGGGGTATGGAGAGTAGAGCAGATTTCAGTCAGGAAACATTTGAGAAGACAGACACAGGTAGAAAGAGTACAGATGATTCAATTGGGCCTTGTCATATCTGATGAGCTTGTGAAATGGTGAATTTGAAGTGAGCAGCTACAGATATCTAACAGAAAAAGAGGATTTAGAGGTTCAGGTTGATGATAATCGAAGCCATGATAATAGAAAAGAAGGTGTTAGGGGAGGTAAGTAAGAGGTTCCAGAAAAGATTTGGGAAAAGCAAGAGAAAGAAAGAGGGTCAGCAAGGTGACCACGGAGAATTCAGAGAGCTCAGAAGCAAAGGAGGAAAACGTGTTGTCACTGGGGCCAGAGAGAGAGGTGCTCCCAGCACTCCCAAGCCAGAGGGATGTGTCACCATCAAGGGGACTGGAAATGGTCTGTGGGCTTGGTTAGGTGGAGAGAAAAGCTTTTCAGCAGGGACCTGTGTTTGATCAGAAGTGTCATCGATGCCTATTGGTCTCACATTGTTCCTCTTGCATCGTCTTGCAGGTGATGAATTATTTTTTCCTGCATCCTAGTTGTTTTTAAGAGATCCTTTCTTACTATTTCACTAGCTGCACCAGTGTCTTCAAGATCTGAAACTGTCTTCACTTTCACTCAAATGGTTTTGCAGGCTTGTGAATGAGATTTTAAGTTCCTCTATGTCTCTTTGATTCGCTTCATCCAATCTATTTCTTTCCTGTATTGCTCAATCAAGGAATCCGTCATTTTTCTAATCTCCTATACTTTTTTTAATCAATGTCTTCTTTAGAAGCTCTTATTAATTCTTTTACTACAGAGTTTTTTTCAGATTGGGTTTCCTCCATATGTTTCTGTATTTGATTCTTTACTTCAGATGCTATGAATTCAGAGATTTCTTTATTTCAGAAATTGATTCTGCTCTGAGTTCCTCTATACCTTTCTGTTGTTGTTTCTTTACTTCGAACACTATTGATTCATACATTTCAGCTGAGCTGTTGTCCTCTGCACTTGTTCTGGGTGGCTTTGAGGCCTGAGATTGCTTTTTGCTCCTTCTCTTTGTCATTTTGTATAGCACTGGCCTCTGACCTTTGGTATAGAGCTTTGGTGCAGTTATAACCTTAGCACCTACTGAAACTCGGGTGCAGCTCTATTAAGTGAGTGTATCCAGTTATGCCTGGTTGGGTCTAGCTGTTGTGTTCAGCTCCTTCCTGCTACAATTCTTGGAAGTGAACTTGTTGTGCCCCTCTGTTGTGGCCCTGGCCTAGGGGGGTGCAGAAGCTCTCCTACACACAAGCTGGTCCTGGGCTTGAGATACATCTGAGGGTCTCGAGAGCATCTCAGAAGTTTTCACTCACTAGGTGGGCTTGGGGGTGGGGGCTCCAGAGGGGTGGAGGGGCCCCAAGGGTGCAGTAGAGGGTCTCACTCAGGAGATGTGCCTGAGTTTTGTTCTGGAGAGGTCCTGCAGGTGCAAACAAGCTGGAAGCTCTCCCACACACTCGTTGGTCCTGGGCTGGCCTGGATGAGGTGTGCAGAGCGGGCTGTACTGGCTCTAGAGGGGTAAGGGAGGTCGCAGAACACAGGGCAAGGTCTGTCTCATGCTGCTGGCCTGGGCTTTCCGGCGGGTGCAGGACAGAACAGAAGCTCTCCCACACACTCACGAGGCCTGGGGTTGGGCGGATCTGGAGTGGTCCCAAGAGAGTGGCCCAAGTTCTCACTCACAGGGCCGGCTGTGCTGGTTCTTGAGGGGCGGGGAGGTCCTTAGGGTGCCAGAAGTGTCATCAAATATGGAAAATTTAGAGAAGTTGAGGGCAACAGGCTGGAAGAGGATCTGAGATTTAGTTTGGGAAAATGGTAAGACTAATCTTTTAATGTTGGTGAAATAAATAGAACTAGCACAGCAGTCCTGAAGATAGGACCAGGTGAAAGTGGGGTGCACACGGTCTCCAAGGAGAGGAGTGGGAAGAGCTTCCCTGCAGAAAGGTGTCTGCCCTGGCATTCTTCCCACGAGCAGGCGTTCTCTCCCGTTGAAGCTGGGAGGAAGGCAAATTCGCATGCACGCCTGTTGGCAGGCTGTGTGGCAGGACACAGAGTAGCTTCTGCTTGGTGGTTGTGGGCTTCCCTGAGTAGTGGCTTGGACCATCTGCTGTGAGTGGAACTTCCGGGATTTAGTTTGAAAGTAGAATTTCGAGCTTAAGAAAAGCTCCCAAAGCTGGGTTTCCCCCAAAGCAGGAGAAAGAAAGGCCCCAGCACTCTGAGGCACTCATTGTACGCAGCAGGTGGAAGGACGCTGGCCAAGTTCCTTCTGGGGCTGGATGAAGAGCTGGGCATTCAGGTCCTTTCTGTGGGACTTCATTTTCCCAGAATCTTCCATTAAGTTAGATGGGAACAATCTTTGAGGAAGACAGGGAACATAAGAAATTACAAAATTTAAATAGGACCACCAACAAGAATGTAGAAATACTCAAGAGCAGTCATAGAAAAATATGCTAAATGTTTGAAAAAAAAATACAGATACAAATAAAAAAGAAAATTTGAAATGATCTATACCATTGAGCCTCAGGTCTATTTTTTTTTTGCCAGTCCCATGATGATTTTATCACAGTAGCTTTGTAATATAATTTCAAGTCAGGAATTGTAATGCCTCCTGTCTTATCTTTGTTGCCCAGGATTGTTTTTGCTATTCTATCTGAAACCAGATTTATTTTATCTATTTTTTTTTTTTTGCTATTTTATCTGAAACCAGATTTTTCTGGTTTCAAATAAATTTTAGGAATGATTTCTCAAGGTCTATGAGGTGGAATTTTGATAGGGATCGCATTAAATCTATGTAACAATTTTGGGAGTGTGGCCATCTTCACAATGTTCCTTCTTCCTATCCAGGAGCAGGGAATATCTTTCCATTTTCTGAAATCCTATACAATCTCTTTTCTCAGAGTACTGTAATTTTCATTGAATAGATCTTTTACTTCTTTAGTTAGATTAATTCCTAAGTATTTCATTTTCCACAGTGCTATTGTAAAAGGTATTGTTTCTCTAATTTCCCTCACAGTGTGTTTGTTATCTGTGTAGAGGAATGCTATTAACTTTTGGGTATTGACTTTATATCCTGCTATGCTGCTGAATTTGTGTATCAATTCTAGTAGCTTCTTGGTGGAGTTTTTTGGGTCTTAAAAGTAGGTGGGACTTGGCCCAGTGCCTGAAGCAAACAAGCTACCTCACTCCTGAGATGAACAGCCTGTCTGGTTAAGGTTAGCTATCAGTTGCTAGACAGCCTAGTGTCATGCATTACTAACTTCAGAAAGTGTAAATAAAGGACAGTTTTGTTGTGAAAAAATATATGTATACACAAAGAGTTAGTAAAAGGCGAAAGATTTATACGATCTGAAGAGAAACCAGAGTATACACAAAGAGTTAGGATAGATATACAGCTACTTTTTCTAAGTTCACTGAGAATAAAAGTTTGTACTAATATTGTTTAGATAAGATATCATGTCTGCATCTTGTCTTCTGAATAACTATTATGAAGACAACAATATGCGATGTATCAATTACTGTAAACATCCTGCTAACCTGTTTTAAAACTGCTTCATTGCTATTTTATCTTTTTTCTCATTGAAATAACTAAGAATTTAAAAAAAAAGGCAAAGTTGTTAACAGTTAAATAAAATAAAATAAAAATCATGCTGGTGCCCAGGCACTGGCATTTTCTTTCTCCTCTCAACGAAAAGAAAATTTGAAGTGAAAGATATATCATATATCCAACTAGGTATGCGAGATATCATAAATATGCCTATTCTTTCTGAATTAATTTAGACATTTAATATACTAATACAATTATTTTTTAAATGATCACAATCTAGAAGAATACATAGGAAGCAATAACTAAGAAATACAAATAAGAAAAGCAAAATGGTAACTTATTTGCATGGTAGATGTAAAAGTGTTACAGTACTGCAGTCCTGATGCAGCTGTGCGGAGACAGACCTGCGGTGGGGACCTGACTGACGCCCGACGGGAGGCCTTGTACACTCGGTGTGTGCTGCACACTGTAACCAGAGAAGGCAGGCAGAGCTTTCAGAGGAGCTAGCTTGGGTCTTTCTGACGGAACAGGGAGCCCCAAGTAAGCAAGTGAAGTTCCTCAGAGTGCAGTTTGTGAAGATGGACAACAGGAATTGTTTTTTACACTTCACATGTTGTATGACTCTCATCTAAGCTATTAAATATAAAGATAATAGTTACAAGGAAGTATATGTATCTGCTTCAGTTCAGGATGGGGACAATTCACTTTTTAAGCATGAAAACAATATAAGAACCAGGTGTGGTGGCACTCCCCTGAAATCCCAGCACTCAGGAAGCTGAGGCAGGAAGACCACTACAAGTTTGAGGTCAGCCTAGGCTGCGTAGTTAGTTCAAGGCTAGGAGGAACTGCAGAGTGAGAACCTATCAAAACAAATTCCAAAGGTAAAGGTGCAGATATTGGGAAATTATTTCTAATGTAATATATGAGGTCAAAGGAAAAGTTCAAGGAAGTATCTTTAGCAAATATGATAAAATCTTGACCACATTAAAAAATCCTATAATTTATAAGAAAAATGAAGAGCATAATAAATATCAAAATAAACTAAGTTCATCACTGAAACAAGAAAAGGCTAATATATACATAAAAATAGATTGCTAAATAAAACAGCAAACTTTTAAACCATACAATTATCAAATATGTGTTAAGGAATCAATGTAAGGTTGGTGGAGGTGTGGCGAGGTAAGCTAACATCCTGCTTGGGGCGTGCTGGACGTCCTGGAAAACTGTTGGGGTATCAGTATTGAGAGGCTTTAGGGTTATGCTCCTCCTATTATTTCTATGTTTTTGTGTGGATTTCACATAAGGAAATATTGCTAGAAATTTCAGACAAAATTTATACACAAAATTTTATTTTTAATGAAAAATGATATGTAACATAAAGGTTCTTTTAATACTGTGGATAAACATTAAGTGTGAAAAAACAGAATAGAAAGGAAAATAGTATGTATACTCAAATATGTAAGACAAAACTGAGTATTTATAAATCCAATTTATATGACGGAATTACTGTTTATTGCTGTTGTGCAACGTGGTAGCTACTAACCACAATTCACTATTAATTAAATACAATTAAAAATTAAAATTTTCAGTCACTCTTGCTCTGTGCCTAAAAGCCATATGCAGCTGGTGTCCATACTGGACAGTACAGACCTAGAACATTTCTGTTATTACAAAAGTTCTACTGAACAGTGTTGTTCTCGAATGTGTGCAGAATACAACTGGATAAGACACAGCCCATCTGAAATGCAGCAAAGTATGTAAACAGGGAATTCACACAAAATGAAAAAAGAATCTCTAATAAATAGCACTGGTATCTTGGGAAGGCAATATTTTTCTTATTTGTACTTAATTTGTTCTAAGCCAGATTTTATTGGTACATTTTAGATACATGTAACAATCACATTCATCACAGATACATTTTAGACATTATTCATAGAGAATCTGCAGCTGTACATTGCAAACTTGTTTCTTTTTTTGTGGAACTGGGGATTGACCTCAGGCCCTTGTGCCTGCAGGCAAGCGCTTACTCTACTGAGCCATCTTCCCGGCCGGTTGCACATCACAAAGTTGGCTCGTTTTCCCTGGTCCGCTATCCTCCCTTAAAGGCCTTTTCTTTCCCCACTTAGAAACACTTCATTCCCTTTTTCTCTTTTCTCACTTTTTTCTTTCCCTGTACATCGCCTTCCCCTCCCCCTCCCTTAGTCCCCTCATCACTTGTGTGTTTGCTTCCGATCATGGCACCTAACAAGCACTTGGTCCTTACTCACACTTTCAGCTTCTCACACCAGAAGACTGGTGCAGCACTTACACACGGTATCTGGCTTATTTCACCCCCATGTGACCTCAGAATGAATCCACTTAGCTGGAAATGTCTCACTTGGATCCTTCTTTGTAGCAGAGAAGTAGTCCATTGCATGAAAACCCCACATCTGTATCCATTCATCTGCTGATGGACATTTGGGTTGTTTCCAAGATTTGGCTATTTCAGATTGTGCTGCTCTAAGCATGAGTGTGCATATATTGCTCTGGAATGATGCTTCTTAATTCTTTCAGATGTTCAGAAGCAGAATAGCTGGGTCATTTAGTTTTAGTTTTTTGAGGAATCTCCACACTGATTTCCACAGTGGTTGCACCAGTCTGCACTCCCACCACCAAGGTGGAAGGGTTCCTTTGCCCCCCCATATTTCCTCCAGCATTTGTTAGTGGTTGATTTATCAATATAGCCATGCTTGCCAGGTTGCCAGGAATCTCAGCATTGTTCAAATTTGCATTTCTTCAGTGACCAGTATTATTGAACATTTTTTATATGTTTATTTTCTGTTTCTACTTCTTCATCTGAGAAGTGTCTATTCATTCCAAATGCCCATTTTTGTGTCGAGTCTTTAATTTTGGGGGTCTGATTATTTTTTTTTAGTTCTTCATGTACTCTGAACAGTAATCCTTTGACGATATGTTGGTAAACATTTTTACCACACTACGGTTGATATTTTCACTCTGATGGTGGTTTCTCTTGCTGTGAAAAATCTTGTCATTGATACAATCTCAGTTGTTGATTCTTTGTCATAGTTCCTGTGAGGTGTGGTCGTTGTTTTTGAAGTCTTGGCCTATGCTGATGTTTCCAGGAGTTCACCTGTCCTGTCTTCCATCGGATTTAACGTTTCTGTCTTAAAATTTAGATCTTTGGTCCATTTTGATTTTACATTAGTGCATGGTGAAGGATATGTGTCCAGTTTTATTCTTCGATGTATGAAGCCAATTTTTCAACCACTATTTTTTTTATTTTTGTGGAACTAGGGATTGAACTCAGGCCCTTGTGCTTGCTAGGCAAGGGCTTATTCTATTGAGCCATCTCCCCAGCCTCATGCACTATTAAAGAGGTTATTCTTTTCCCCGGTGAGCGTGTCTGGTGCCTTGGTCAGCGATGAGGTGGTGAGTATGTTTGCAGTTGGTTCTGCACCATGTTTCATTGAACCTCAGGCCTGTTTTATTTCCAGTTCTGTGCAGTTTTTATCACAGTAGCCTTGCAGTATAATTTCAAGTCTGGGATTGGGATACCCCTGTCTTGCCTTTGTTGCCCCAAATTACCTAACAATGAGTATTTGTACTACCATCTCTGAATAAAATAAATGCTGGATATAAATATTAGTCTGAAAAATGCAAATTAAAATTGTGAGTTTTTACAATTATCACGTTAGGAAGGAACAACTAAAAAGCCTGAGAGGCACTGTTGTTGATAGAGGTTAGAACAAAGGCCGAGCAGTCGCAGAGGCAGCATCCAGTGACGCTGAAGGCGCCGCCCGCTCGTGAGTGCTTCACAGGCAGCGAGTGTGGGAGGCCAAGTGCTGCCGCAGTGCTCCTGAGGGCGGAGACCTGGGAAGCCGGAAGCAGTCACGCGTGACTGTGTGAGAGTGCAAAGGGAAGTGCGCAGAGTCCTCGACAGTGAGAAACCAGAAAACCAGGTGCGAATCAGAGTCACCCCCAAGCCCAACATTGCGTCCAAAGACCATTTTCAATATAGCCTACGTAGTGTATGGTACCAGCTTAGTATTAATGCTTAGTACTAAGAGAACATTTTCATGAACCGTGAATCTTTAAACATTTGAAGGGTCGGGAGATAGCTCAGCAGCATAAGTGCCTGGCTGGCAAGTGCAAGTTCCTGAGTTTGATGCTCAATACAAAAAACAAAAAGTAAAAACAAAAACACTCACATTTTAACATGAATGATCTAAACGAATCCTGAGGAGTAATTACTTCTCCTAGGGGAGGGCTGGGAAGGCTGCCTCCTGTCTGGAAATGAATGTCTTAATCAGGGTGCTGAATCTAGGGTTGTTTGTTTATTCTGTATATCTGTTTTTAAAGTTTTATATAGTTCAAATATAAAAGCAAACAAAAGCAAGCAACAAGAACAACCAACAAGTAATAGGATAAGAGCAGTTATCTTATGATGGAATGAATTTCAATTGCCTTAATTTTTTATTAAAAAATGTAGTGGTTTAAATTAGGAAACTGTAAAGAATGGCTTAGAGTCCCTTAATGTCTAGGAATAAAACAAACAGCATGATTCTAATACTTTTTCCTGTTGAAAGAAAGGCTTTCATTTTTTTGTAAATCTTCCAATATAGCACAGATTAATTTTAATCAGCTGATGAAGCTGCTATTGTGAATGAAAGAATAAATCCTTGATTTCAAACGTTCAACCAGGAAAATCTCCCCATTGTTCGCACTTCCTTCACAGCCTCTCCCTTCGTGGCCAGCTGAACAGCCCAGCCCAAGATCAATGTCGAATCCTCCCTCCTTGGAATACACTTTTCAAATATTTGTAGAGTGTTATCATGCTGTGCTTGGTCATCGCCCAGCCATGCCAGGCTGCCTGACTCCTTTCATCTTTCCTCACAAATCAGACCCTCTTGCCTTCTAATCATATTTGTCTCTTTCTATGGGCTCTTTCTTGTTTTCCCTTAGAAATGGGATGCTTAATAGTTTACCTAAGTATACCAGAGTCATGTTGAGGAAGAAAACAACGCAGACCTCTGCAGCTGGCCTGTGATACATGACTGTACATTTTAGTACAATTATAATGGCAAGAATTCAAATGGATATAATTGACTTTTGTTGAAGACAATGTCTTTTTATTTTTCCTGTGAGGCACAATCAGGACAGTATATTGTCGTTTTATTTAAGAAATTTATCCTATTTTTGTATGCCAATTGTTAGCATACAAAGAAATCCAACTTTTAGGACTTTTCCTGGGGTTCTTTTGCTTCTTGTTTAGGGTTCCAAAGTAATTCTGGCTTTGAGCATAGAAAATTATTATTTAATACTTTAAATATCTAAAGATATTTACTTTGTATCTTAATATGTATTTCCTAAAAAATGTGTTTTCTTATTATGCTAATATTTTTGAACCCCCTCTATCACACACACACACACACACACACACACACACTCACACACACTGAGTTTTGAGTTGTTAAAATAAGTGTGAGATGAAAGTCCGGTACCTGTTCCTGCGCCCCTGCAGGCGTCTTCTGCTCCCCCTCTATCCGAGGCCGGTGTGCGCTGGACTCAGCACTGCCATTGTCTTGTTTTCCTCTGTACTCTGATACTTGTAAGTACATCCTTGAACCAGAACTGTTCGTTTGTCTAATTTGTCTCTCATTTTTCCATGACTTTCTGTTTTTTTGCTGTTCATATGTGAAGTCCTAGTTTCTTTGTCTTGCTCTACAGTGCAGTGCAGCCACAGTTCATAATTTCTATGCTTCCCATGATTCTGTTGCAACATGATTGGGGGAGAACCAAGTAAAACTGATGGTTAGGTTCAGTGTTGGCCTTATGGGGAAACCTGACTCGATGTACCCAACGTAGTTTGTGACCAGAACTGTGAAAATAATGAAGTTCATGAACAGAATGAAACATCACTATTTCTATTGTAATGCATTTATGAATTCATTCAACTGTTGATAAAAATTATTTATTTATTTTTAATAAGACAGTTTCGATAATTAATACATTGTACATTGTTATCTTCCTCATGGTTATCCATAGTACAAGAAGCAGACAGAGTCTCCTGTCCAAACACTATTACTATAAGTCTTTCTTCTCATAGAGTTAAGCAAAAGTAGCAGCATATCTATCCTAACTATCCTGTATATACAAATACAGAATGGTCCTTCCTTTGTGTCCCCTGTTTTTGTTTAGTCCTCTCAGGGGTGGGTGTTCTACTGGCATCTAAATACCATAGGTACTTGAACTCAGCCAAACACTTCAACACTGACCAGCAGTCTGTAACAGTGGTGAGATTTCCACAGAAGCTGTTGATTAGAACCTTTTACAGCTCAGCATGCAAATGTGGCTTTACTGTATATACCTCATTTTAATACTTTTCTGCTAAAAATTTTTAATTCGCAACACAATAGCAATTAATTTTTCCACATCCCTGCCAATCTCCAGATTTAACTTTAGCAAGGTCAAGTTTTCTTGGTTTGATTTTTTTTTTATTCTTTGCCTTTTCACTTTTTAGTTGAGGGTTATTTTTCACTTTTGCTGCCAAGACTGGGCCCAGGGTTTCCGGCTTCCTAGGCAAGGGTTTCACTGAGCAGAGTCCCCGGCACTGAAGCTGTTTTCTGAGAAGTCCATGGATGGTGGTCTTTCTAGCGTGCATGGGCTTTCTTTTTGTATCACATTCTAATATATGGCCTTGAATGATGTTTTGATTCTTGCTAATCCTGTGAGTACAAAACAATGGGTATACTTTTTATTCGATATTTTTAAAAAAGATTTTTAAAAATCATTTATGTAATTATGTATGTGTATATTTATTTATTTTATTTGGTAGGGGGTCTTGCTACACATCTTGAACTTGTAGTGATCCTCCTGTCTCAGCTTCCCTAGTGCTGGGGTTACTGGCATGTGCCACCAGGCCCGTACTTGGTGGCCAGCTCAGCGAGGGGTCAGCACAGCCTGTGGTCCCAGGGATCAGATGTTGGTCCTTGAGCTTGCTGTGCAGGTGCTTAGACTTCCAAGCTGTCTCCCCACCCAATCTGATATTGTTTTTAAAGACTGACCAGCCTGAAAATCTTTCTTGATTTTTGTTCAGTTTTGTTCTGTGCAATACTTGTTCAAATCACATAATTATTTAATTTTAAAAATTTGATTCTTAGTAGTTTTTTTTAATATATTGTGGATACTAATATCCTATAGGAAGAGTGCAATAAATTTTGTTACCTGCAAGACTTAACACTTTATGTTGTCTTTTGATAAAGGTTTTTTATGTTATTGTTCATGCTTTTTGCATCTTGTTTTTTAAAGTTTGTATATATTCAAATGTCCATAAAAATAGTTTTAATTTTTCCACATCCCTGCCAATACCTGTTACCCACTGAAATGTACGTGTGTGTGTGTGCACACTTATAGTAACTGTTATCGAGGCATAAGGAGGTATCTCGCTGTGGTCTGATTTGCACTTTTCTAGTCACTCGTTATGGAGAACATCTTCTCATATGTTTGTTGGCCATTCGCATGTCTTATTTGGAGAAATGTACATCGAGTCCTCTGTCCACTTCTAAATAGAGTTGTTTTGTTAGATTTAAGAGTACTCTCTGAATTTGATGTATTAATCCCTCATCTGAACATGCTGGGCAGGTTTCCCCCCACTTCATAGGTTGCCTTTCCACTTTCTTCATGGTGTCTGTGGGTGCTGCAGCCTGTGTTTTAGAGTAATGTCCAAGAAATTGTTGCCAAATACAGTGCCATGAATCTTTCACCCTATTTTAAGAGTTTCAGTTCTTACATTTAGGTTTTATTCAGTTTGGGTTAATTTTATACATAGCATCAGGAAATGATCTGACTTCCTTTTTTTCTTTCTTTTTTTTTCTTTTTTTTTTTTTTGTATGTGGATATTATTTTCCAGCACCATTTGTTCAAACGATGTCATTTTTTTCTTTTTAAAGGTCTTGATAACCTTATCAAAATCATTTGATCATATTTACGGAAGTCTTTGCCTATGCTGATGTTTCAGGAGTTCTACCTATCCTAGCATCCATTAGATTCAGTGTTAATATGTTAAAATTTAGATCTTTGATCCATTTTGATTTTACATCAGTGCATGGTGAAATATATGGATCTAGTTTTTAATCTTCATCTTGCAAAAAACTTGGTTTTTTAGAATCATTTATTAAAGAGGCTATTTTCTCCCAATAAATATGTTTATTAGAGATGAAATGGCTAGCTGTATTTTTGTTTCTGTATCTTCTGATCTGTTCCATTAACTCTCAGGCCTGTTTCTTGGGTATGTGAGTGCCATGCGGTTTTCATCGCTGTAGCTTTGTGCGTAATTTCAAGTCTGGGAGTGCGATGTCCCCGCCTTGCCTTTGCTGCCCAGAATAGCTTTTACTATTCTAGGTCTATTCTGGTTCCAAATGAACCTTAGAGTTGTTTTCTCTAATCCTGTAAGATCCGCTGTTGGAATTTTGATGGGGATTGCATCAAATGCACGTAGCAGTTCTGAGCATGCAGCCATGTTCACCATTTTGGTTCTTTCTACTCAAGAACAAGGGATATTTTCCCATTTTGTGATATACTTTTCAATAGCCTTTTCCAGAGTGCTACCATTTTCATACATTGAATTTATTTATTTATTTATTTATTCTTTTTTGAGACAGAATCTTGCTATGAAGTTCAGGTTGTCCTAAAACTCCCTTTATAGAGCAGGCCTCCAAGCTGCAGTGTTCCTCCTGCTTCAGCCCTCCCAGTGCTGGGAACAGGTGTGTGCCTCCACACCTGGCAATAGATTTATTAGATTTCTTCCTAGCTTTTATTTTTCATTTTTCTGGATGCTAGTGTCAAAGCATATTCTTGTTTTCCTAATTTCTCTCACATGAATTTATTATTCGTGTACAGCAAGGCTATTGATATGTGAGTGTTATTTTGTATGCAGCTATGCTACTGAATTTTGTTATTAAATTTAAAAACCTTTGATAGAGTTTTTGGGGGTTTCCCTTATAGAGTATCATGTCATTCACAAGTAATGATAATTTAACTTCTTCCTTTCCTATTTTATTCCTTTTTTTTTTTTTTTTTTGGTCTAATTTCTCTGGTGAATGTTTCCAGAAATATATTGAATAATAGTGAAGCCAGAGCATCTTTGTTTTGTACCTGATTTTAGAGTGAAAGCTTGCAGTTTTTGTCCATTTTAGTATGATGTTGGCTGTTCGTTTGTCATTGATGGCTTTTATCAGATTGAGATGAAAAGAGTCTATTCCAATTTTCTGCAGTATAGGGTTTTGTTTTAAAACCATGAATGAGCAATGGCCAAGGTTTGATCCCAGGCCTGCCATGCCAGCCCTGCCCCTGGGGCATGCTGAGAGGGTCATTGACCCTGGGCATGGTGGCGCACACCTGTAATCCCAGCTCTTGGGAGGCTGAAAACAGGCAGATCACTAGGAATCTGATGTATGTAGGCCCTGTAGACCCTGTCCTAAAATAAAAAAATAAAATAAAATAAAACCATGAATGAGTGTTGGATTTTGTCAAAAGTTTTTCTGCATCTAATGAAATAATCATGTGATTTTTGTCTTTGATTCTGTTGATATGACATATTATATTTATTGATTTGTGTATGTTGAACCATCCTTGCATCCCTGGTGTATAGTCTTGAGGATTTGCTATATTCTCTTTATCAGTACCTTATTGAGGGTTTTTGTATCTATGTTCATTAGTGAGATTAGCCTGTAGTTCTCTTTTTTGGTTGGATCTGAGTTTGGTGTAAGGGTAGTGCTTGCTTTTAGAAATAAATTTGGGAGTATTGATTCTTTTTCAGTTTCTTCAAAGAGTTTGAGAAGTTGCAGCATTAGCTTTTATATAAATTTCTTATAGAATTCAAAAGTGAATCCATCAGTGCTTGGGATTTTCTTTGTCGGTAGGTTTTTAATTATGTCTTCAATTTCACTGGCTGATATTGGTACATTTAGAACTTGTACATCTTCTTGATTCACCTTTGATAATTTATAGATATCTAGGAACCTGCTCATTTTTCTGCATTTTATATCATATTAGAATACAAGTACTCTAAGTAGTCATAGATGATCACCTGGATTTCTGTAGGATCTATTTTGATTGAACCGTTTTCACTCCTAATTGCATGGATTTGAGGGTTTCCTCTCATTTTTAAAACATAAGGTTAGCTAAGTGTTTGACTTTACTCAATTTTTCAAAGAACCAGCTCTTTGAGTCATTGATTCTTTGTACTGTTTTCCTTGTTGCCATTGCAGTAATATCTGTTCTGTTCTTAATAATTTTCTCCTTCATGTGAGCTTTGTGCTTAACTTGCTCTTCTTTTCCTAGTAGTTTAAAGTTCAAAATTAAGGAATTTGAGATTGCTCTTTTACTATATGGGTATTTGCTATTACAAATTTCTACTGTAGAACTATTTTCATTATGTCCTATAAGTTCTGGTGTGTTGTACTGGTATTATAATGTAAATATAGAAATTATGTAATTTCTTCTTTAATTTCATCTGTGACCCCTTGGTTGTTCAGGAAGGTGCTATTTAATTTCCATGTGTTTATGAAGTTCTTGTCATTGCTTTTGTCATTGATTTCCAATTTCATTGCAGAATTGTCACATAATATTCATGGAATAAGTTCAACTCCTTTGAATTTACTTAAGCAAGTTCTATGATCTGGTATGTGGTCTACTTAGATGAATGTCCCATGTGTAGCTGAGAAGAATGTGTATTCTGAAACTGTGGGGTGGAACACTGTAGAAATCTACTACATTCACTTATTCAAAAGTTTGGTTCAGATCTAATATTTCTCTGATAATTTTCTATCAGTTTATCAATGATAGTGAGTATTGAGGTCCCCTATTACAATTTTATTCTTGCTTATTTGATTTTTCATGTTTGTGTTACACAATTGGGTGCACTGGTATTTGACGCATATATACTTATAATTGTTTTCTCTTCTTGGATTGTTTCCTTTGCAAGAATGTAGTGATCTTCTTTGTGTCTTGGGTTGAAATCCACTTTGTATGCAAAACAAATAGGTACCCTAATTTTTATGGGTTCCTGTTGGATGGAGTATTATTTACATCCTTTAATTTTCAGTCTACAAATTTCTTTTTGAATTAGTATGTTTTTTTGTCTGCAGCATACTGTTGAATCTTGTTTCTTGGTCCATTCTATCAGTCTGTTTCTTTTGATTTGTGAATCAAGACCATTAATGTTGATGGTTATAACTGCTATGCATTGACTTATCTATGTCATGTTATTTTCCTATTGTTGGCTTCCTCTCCCTTACTCTGCTTAATTGTATGCTTTGTTGGGGGAATTCATTCTTTTGGGCTTCATGAAGTTACAGTCATTGTTTCTCTCTCTCTCTCTCTCACTCTCTCTTTCTTTTATTGAAGAACAAACACCAATGAGACATTTTCAAGACAAATTAACAGGACAGATTAAAAAAATTAATACACTGCAAATTTTTTCAAAATGTTTTGGTATCCTACAAGGTGCATACATGATATTATACTTACAGACATTATTATAGCAGATGTTTCCAATCAGTGAATTAAGAGAGTATAGCTGTTTACTTATCTTATTTTATTATACTTGAATTATATCACAGATTCAATAATTAATACTTTCTACCTTGTTATTTTCCTAGTGGTTGTCCATAGAAGCTGACATAATATTTTGTCCAACCACTATTAGTGCAAATCTTGCTTCTCATAGAATTATGCAGAAGCATGGCATATTTATCCTAACTGTACTGTTTATACACACACATCATGATTCTTCCATTGTATACCCCCTTTTTTTGTCTAGACCTCAAAGATGGGCACTCCATTGTCATTAAACCAGTTTAGGTGCCTGAACTTGGCAACACAATCCAACACAGTCCAGCATTCCACAGTAATAGTGAGATATCTGAAGAAGTTGTTGACTATAGCCATTTACAGCTCAACTTATTAATACGGCTCCATGTTATATAGCTCATTTTTATACGTTTCTGCTGCATGGTTAAGACCAAAATAGAGCAAGACCTATATAGAAAAACATGTAGCTTTTGTTTCTCATAAGGTCAGTGAAGTCCCCTCAGGGTTTATCTTGTAATCCTGTACCTTACTCTGTAGATCCTTTGTGTGTGTCATCCATGTGGATGAGTCATGGCCATGCTTGATCAGTTTGCTTACTGTGAGAGCCTGAGAGAAAGTTTTCTCTCCATGTGACTCTCCCCAGGCACACTATACAACTTTGATCTCTTTCCTCTGTGGCTCCATAATCTCCTTGTTCAGAAAATTTGAAGTTCAACTGAGTTTCATGATGTTGCAGTACAGGTTCTCCTATGTCCTGAGTCTTCGCTGAACTTGAAAAGGCTAGGGCCAAAAGGTTGGCTGGCCTTCTAGCTCTATTTCTCCAGTTTTGATCTTTGAACTTAGGTTATTAACCATCCAGAAAAAAAGCTGCTTAGTACCCTGCAGCATATGGCATTCAGTTTGCCCTATCTGACTCAATTCTTTTTAGTTGTTGTTGTTCATTTCTATTTGTAGTTCTTCTTTTGACTTCTTATACTAGGGAGACTATATGATATTTGCACATGTGTGTCTGGTTTATTTCACTTATGCAGTGGTATCCACTTCAATATAAATGCTTCAAGTTTATCATTCCTTATAGTTGAGTAATACTCCATTATATAGAAATACCACATTTTTTCAACCGTTCCTCATGTGTCGAACATCTTGGTTGTTTCCAAGATTTTGCTATCACACATTGCGCTGCTATAAACATAGGTACACATATATCACTATGATACAATGTTTTCAGATCCTTTTGGAACATTCCCAGTAGGGGCATAGCAGGCTTCAATGGGATTTCTAGTCCTACTCTTTTGAGGAGTCTCCACACTGATCTCCACAATGGTTGTACCAGTCTACATTCCCACCAGCAGTGGAGAAGTGTTCCCTTTTCCCCACAACCTCTCCAACATTTGTTGTTGGTTGATTTCCTTATGATAGCCATTCTTTCCTGAGTGAGATGGTATCTCATGTTGTTTTTATTTACGTTTCATGGATGGCTAGCAATGTGGAGCATTTTTTCATATATTTATTTGCTTCTTTAATTTCATCCTCTGAGAAGTATGTATTCATCTCAGATGCCCATTTCTGAATTGGGTCTTTAAATTGGAGGACCCTGTTATATCTTAATTCTTTATATATTCTAGACAGAAGACCTTTGTCTGATTGCTTATTAGTTATGATTTTTTCAAAATTTGTGGGCTGTCCTTTCACTCTATTGACAATTTCTTTTGATGTGCAGAAACTCCTCAAGAAAAGCTGGTCCCAGTTGTTGATTCTTTCAGGTGTTTCCTGTGCAAATATATGTTTGTTCATGAACTCTTTACCTACCCCTATGTCTTCAAGAGTTCCTCCTACATTCTCTTCCAGGAGATTGAGTGTTTCTGTTTTAATGTTTAGATCTTTAATCCATTTTGACTTTAACTTATTGCATGGTGATAGAGCTGGGTCAAGTTTTTAGTTTTCAGCATGTAGAAAGCCATGTTTTCCAGCACCATTTGTTAAAGAGGCTATCTTTCTCCCAGTGAGCTTGTTTAGCCCCTTTGTTGAAGATCAGATGCCTGAGTGTAATTGTAGATGCCTCTGCGTGTTGTATTCTATTCCACTGATCCTCAGGTCATTAGCATGTTGATTTTATCACAGTGGCTTTCTAGTATAATTTCAAATCAGGAATTGGGATGCTTCTTGCCTTGTCTTTATTGGCCAAGATTGCCCTTGCTATTCTAGGTCGTTTGTGGTTCCAAATAAATTTTAGGAATGATTTTTGTATGTCTGGGAGGTATGTTGGTGGCAGTTTGATAGGGATTGCATTAAATCTGTACAGCACTTTTGGGAGTATGGCCATCCTCACGATGTTGGTTCTTCCTATCCAGGAGCATGGAATATCTTTCCATTTTCTGAAATCCTCTATAATGTCTTTTCTTAGGGTGTTGTAATTTTCTGTGAAAAGATCCTTGACTTCCTTGGTTAAGTGAATCCCAAGGTATTTCATTTCCTTGGTGCTATTGTGAAAGGTATTGTTTCTATTGTTTCCCTTTCAGTGTGTTTGTTATCTGTGTAGAGGAATGCTATTGACTTTTGAGTATTTGTTTCCTGCTATGCTACTGAATTTCCCTATCAGTTCTAGTAGTTTCTTCATGGAATTTTTGGGGTCTTCCAGGTGAAGTATCATGTCATCTGCAAATAGTGATAATTTAACTTCTCCTTTTCCTATTCTTATTCCTTTTATTTCTCCCTCTTTTCTAATGGCTGTTGCTAAGGATTCCAAAACTATATTGAATAGGAGGGGTGATAGAGGACATCCTTGTCTTGTACCTGATTTAAGAGTAAAAGATTTCAGTTTTTCTGCATTTAAGATTATACGAGCTTTTGAGTTGTCATAGATGGCTTTTATCAAGTTAAAGTAGAGTCCATCTATTCCAATTTTCTGTGGAACTTTGAACATGAATATTGGACATTGTCAAAAGCTTTCTCTGCATCAATTGAGATGATCATGTGGTTTTTAGATTTCAGTCTATTAATATAGTGTATTGAATTTATAGATTTTCAAATATTGAACCATCTTTGCATCCCTGGGATGAATCCTACCTGGTCATGGTGTATGATCTTCTTGATGATTTGCTGTATTTTATTTGCTAGGATTTTATTGAGGATATTTGCCTCTATATTCATGAGAGAGTTTCGCCTGTAGTTCTCCTTTTTGGTTGTGTCTTTCCCTGGTTTTGGAATCAGTATAATATTTGCCTCCAGAAATGATTTTGGGAGGACTGCTTCCTTTTCAATTTCACTAAGACTTTCAGGAGTGTAGGGATTATATCTTCTCTAAATTTTTGTACAATTCAGCTGTGAATCCATCAGGACCTGGACTTTTCTTTGTTGATAGGCTTTTTATTATGTTTCGTATTTTGTTAGCTGTTATTGGTTTATTGAAAGTTGTTATATCTTGTTGGTTCAGTTTTGAAGAATCGATCCATTTCTTCTGTGTCTTCTATTCTGTGAGCTTAAAGATTTTCGAAGTAACTACTGAAAATCTTCTGAATTTCCAGTAGTTCTGTGGTGATTTCACCCTTTTCATTCCTTATTGCTTGTACTTGAATTTTTCTTTCCCCTTTTTAATGAGGTTAGCTAGAGGCTTATCAACTTTGTTTAGACTTTCAAAGAACCAACTTTTTGATTTGTGAATTCTTTAATCTGTTTTCTCCATCTCAATTTAATTAATTTCTGCTCTAATCTTTATGATTTCTTCCCGTCTTTGTGCTCTGGGTTACGTTTGCTCTTCTTTTTCTAAATGTCCGAGGTGCAGCATTAGGGTGTTTATTTGTTGCCATTCTGTTTTCCTAATGTGTGAGTTCATAGGTATGATTTTCCCTCTGAGAATTGCTTTCATCGCATCCCATAAATTCCTGTAAGTTGTACTTGAATTTTCATTGAATTGTAGATATTGTTAAATTTTTTGTTTAATTTCTTCTGTGACCCATTGATTGCTGAGTAGGGTGTTGTTTAGCTTCCATGAAAGTAGCAGATTTTTCTGGTTTCATCATTTATTTCCAGTTTCATTGCACTGCAATCAAATAATATGCACAGGATAATTCTGGTTTCTTGCATATACTTAAGCATGACCTCTGTACTAGTATGTGATCTATTTTGGAAAATGACCCATGGGCAGCTGAAAAAAATGTGTATTCAGCTGTGGTTGGGTGGAACACTCTGTATATATCCACCAGGTCCATTTGTTCCAAGCTCTTGTTCAGTTCTGCTACTTCCTTGCTAATGTTTTGTCTGGTTGATCTATCTTTTTGAGGTAAGGGGGTGTTAAGGTCTCCTGTTAAGATGGTGCTCTTAGATATTAGGTTTTTCCTCTCCGTTAAGATTTATCTTCCATAGTTGGGTGCTCCTGTGTTTGGTGCATAGATATTTATGAGTGTTACCTCTTGCTCTTGAATTTTTTCCCTGACCAATATATAGTGGCCTTCTTTCTGTCATTTGATCCTTCATGGTTTGTAGTTGAGACTGTCTGAGAACAGAATTACTAGTCTTACTTTTTTTTCTGAGGTGCTGGGGCATGTAGTATTGTTTTCCATGCTTTCACTTTGAGGCTATTAATGTTCTTTTGAGCTAAGTGTGTTTGTTGTATACAGCATATTGTTTGATTTTGTTTTCTAATCCACTGTTCCAGTCTCTTTCTTTCCATTGGTGAATTGAGTCCGTTTACATTGATGATTATAAATGAAAAGTCCTGACTTATGTTTGTCATGATATTTACCTGGTGCTGTTTACTCCTTTATATCCTGTGTTTAATTGTCTGTCCTGTTTAGTGGGTTCCTTCCATTCTCATTCATGGAGTTCTGGTCATTGTGGTCTCTCTCTAGAACATCTTTCAGCAGCCTGTGTAGGGATGGCTTTGTCATCATGAAATTCTTTCGTTGTTCTTTGTCATGGAAGTATTTCACTTCGCCATCAAACTTGAAAGAGAGTTTTGCAGGGTGTAATCATCTGGCCTCGAATTTGTTTTTGTACAGGACTTGAAGAAGTCTGTTTCATGTTCTCCTTGCCTTCATGGTTTGTGTAGAGAGGTTGGCTGTAATTCTGATGGGTTTCCTTTGAATGTGATCTGCTTCTTCTCTCTAGCAGCTTTCAGTATATTATTTTTGTGTTGGATTTCTGGGATCTTGACTATTATATTTCCCTGTGTGTTTTTACTGGGGTTGAAGTTATTTGGTGTTCTGTTTGTTTCAGTTACCTGAATGTTGGATTGTTTTCTCATATTTGGGAATTTTTCTGTGATTACTTCTCCCCACATTTTTTTATATCATTTGTATTGACTCCTTCATTCTCATTGATACCAATTAATCTCACATTGTTCATTCTAGCATCATCTTGCAGTTGATGGATTATTTTTGCCTGCATTCTCATTATTTTAAGAGATCCTTTCTCACCTTTTCACTAGCTGCACCAGCATCTTCAAGGTCTGAAACTGTTTTCACTTTCACTCAAATGGTTTTGTAGACTCATGATTGATAATTTTAGTTCTTCTATATCTCTTTGACTCTGTTTCATGCATTCTATTTCTTTTCTGTATTGCTCATTCAAGGAATTCATCATATTTCTGATCTCCTCTATTTTTTTATCCATGTCTTCTTTAGAGGTAGTTATTAATTCTTTTTTTTTTTTTTTTTTTTTTTTTTTTTTTTTTTTTTTTTTTTTTTTTTTTTTTTTTTTTTTTTTTTTTTTTTTTTTTTTTTTTTTTTTTTTTTTTTTTTTTTTTTTTTTTTTTTTTTTTTTTTTTTTTTTTTTTTTTTTTTTTTTTTTTTTTTTTTTTTTTTTTTTTTTTTTGCAGAGTTTCTTCCAAGTTGGGTTTCCTTTGCATATTTCCATATTTGTTTCTGTATTTCAGATGCTATGATTTCAAAGAATTCTTTTTTTCTCAAAGAATTCATTTTTGATTTCAGAAATTATTTCTGCTTTGAGTTCCTCATGATCTTTCTGCTGTTGTGTCTTTGCTTCAGATGCTGTTAATTTATACGTTTCAGCTGGAATAGTGCTCTCTGCACTTGTTCTGTGTGAGCATTGGATTTCCTCCAGGTATTTCTGGAGTTGATTCTTCATTTCAGATGCTATGTATTCAGATATTCATTATTTTATTTCAGGAATTAATTCTTGTCTGAGTTCCTTTATACCTTTCTGCTATTGTTCCTTTGCTTCCGTATCTCTTAATTTATTCATTTCAGCTCAGCTAGTGTCCTCTGCACTTACTTCTGGACGCAAGGCCTGAGATTGCATTTTTCTCCTTGTCTTTGTCATTTTATAAAGCACTGACCTCTGACCTTTGGTGTAGAGCTTTGGTGCAGCTATAACCTTAGCTTGTTATGAGATTTGGGTGCCAGTCTATTAAGTTTGAGATTACCCAGTTATGCCTGGCCTGGATCTAGCTGTTGTGTTCAGTTCCTTTTTGCTGCAGCTTCTGTGGTTCCCCTCTGTTGGTTCCCTAGTCAGACAAGCTCTAATCAAACCGGGATGCAGAGCAAGTAGTGAAAATTCCCAGTATCTTGGCTGGCTTTGGAGTGAGGATCTGGAAAGTTGCTAGAGTTGGCCTTGTGTCTCAGGCAGGTCTCTCTCTAGGTGGGCGGGCCTGGGCTTTGGTGGGTCTGCTGGACTCCCAAAAGGATAGTAGATGTTCTAATTCACCGGGCAGGCTCTGCTGGGTCAGCCAAACTGTGCTGGGTCCAGAGCCATGGGCTGGAACCAGAGAAGGCTGGGAAAGGTCCCTCTGGTGTGGCGGGCCTGGAGCCCTCACTCACAGGCCGAGCTGTGCTGGGTCTGGGGCCACGGGCTAGGACCAGGAATCTCTGGGCTGTTATCTCTTTCTAGGATGTACCTCAGACAATTTTGGAGTGCCTATTTAGTGGTTTTGAATTTCTTTAGGTGTTACTTGTTGTGGAAGTATCTTGTATCTCCATTAATTTTGAAAGATAGTTTTTTGGGGGACATCAATACTGGTTGGAAGTTGTTTTCATTTAGGGCTTGAAATTCTTTACTTCAAGCTCTCCATGAAAAGAAGTTTATTTTGAGATGTCAGCTGTGACTGTAATGGGTTTTCCTATATATAATTTGTTTCTTTTCTAACATTTTAAATATTTTTGTGCTCAATTTCTGGAATCTTGACTATTATATGCCTTAGTGCATGTAAATTTCTCCATCTTGGATAACTGATGTTCTATGTACCTCACTATTTTGTATGTCAGATTCTGGTACCTGCTGGGGAAATTTTCTGCCATGATATCTATGAACATTTTTTGAAAATGTCATTTGTGATCTTGCACTTTTTCATTGACTCATATTAATCTTATGTTATTTTTTTATGTCATCTAGAAGTTATTGGATTGCTTTGTGATGGTCTTTTGCTTTCTTTTTTTTTTTTTTTTTTTTTTTTTTTTTTTTTTTTTTTTTTTTTTTTTTTTTTTTTTTTTTTTTTTTTTTTTTTTTTTTTTTTTTTTTTTTTTTTTTTTTTTTTTTTTTTTTTTTTTTTTTTTTTTTTTTTTTTTTTTTTTTTTTTTTTTTTTTTTTTTTTTTTTTTTT